>CABFOW010002398.1:0-103212 GCA_902141385.1 Timema californicum
GTGTACACATATAGTGGGCATTGCCTCCCTTCATTAGGTGTACAGTGTACATATATAGTGGTCATTGTTACCTTTCTTCAGTTGTACACATATAGTGGTCATTGCCTCCCTTCATTAGGTATACAGTGTACACATATAGTGGACATTGTTACCGTTCGTCAGGTGTACACATATAGTGGACATTGTTACCTTTCGTCAGGTGTACACATATAGTGGTCATTGTTACCTTTTTTCAGGTGCACACATATAGTGGTCATTGCCTCCCGTCACTAGGTATAGTGTACACATATAGCACAAGCATAATATTTCGTAAATATTTTGTGGGTACAGCTAATAAGTAATTTTAAGTAAGGTCACGCTTACCTACACCATCTTATCTAATATTATTGATAAAAATAGGTTATAAAGTTTTCATATAATAGTTTTAAATACACCAACTAGAAATCAAAATATTGTACCAAAAATGGCTAAACGTTCTATACTATAAAAGTTTTCATATAATAGTTTTAAATACACCAACTAGAAATCAAAATATTGTACAAAAAATGGCTAAACGTTCTATACAATTAAAGTTTTCATCCACACTTACCTTTAAAACTGTAATGGAAGGTAATTATTATGCAACTGTTACACGTTTAAGTGCTGCTAGTCTTGCCTTTAAATAATCATTGAATTCCCTAATAAAACAATAATCACACTAACGGGTAAGAAAGTGGAAATTATCATTCAGAGGTATTATACCTTCATTTGTGTAAAGGAAGAGTGAAAAATAATCGAAGGAAAAATATCTCAGTGCACACGACTGGCATTCCACCCCCGACATACCCATCACCTGTAAATTAGACTAGATGAGAGGGATGATTTTGTTCACGACCCCACTGGAGAGGGCTATTATCTTTTTAGTCATATTTTATAATATATTTAACTAAAGATTAAAAGAGTTCAAGCTATTGTCCAGCTGGGATTTACCCAAAGTGTCGAATGATCTAAGGCACTCCAATAATAAAATTGGTTGCCAATGACGTGGAGTTTAGGGTTCGAATCCCGGTCTGGTGTATAGAGGGGATTTTGACCTGAATGGTCGATTTTCACTCACTATCCAGGTTAATCTGGGTACAAATTCCTTTAAAATCAAACTTTTCTTTTCCCTAACACATTAGCGTATTAATTAGTGGATATGTAAATAATACATAACAGGTAGTTTGATGGTTGTGGAAAATTAACCTAAAATATGCAATATTTAGATGCGAAGCTAAAAAATAAAGTTGTATGTACAGGAATGTAAATCACGATTTAATATACAAGAGCAAGCATTACTAGCAACTTGAAATAGTAATGTTCTTATTTATTTTAAACAACTCGATCACTGTCTAAATTTGGGAGTAGATTAGTTGTGTATCAAGCAGTGGGCTGTTGTGAAATATAAGCTAAAAGAGTGGAAAATTTATCGCTTTTACTGGTGAATAAATACTCCCGGCCTTGAGTGACAAGTCTTTCGTCCTTCTTCTTGCACTAATCTGTTACGAACTCAGAGGAAGAAAGATAAGTAAAGAGAAAAGGTGAAATATTTTGTTTACTCCCAAGAGGTGACACGGTATTTATACCTGCCCATGTAGCACCCTTAATTATAGAATATCAATGAAACATAAAAAGAGTCACATAAACCAAGTTAAATAAGAATAGATCTAAACATTTGTAGCTTATTCTAAAAAATTATATTTTTTAACTTACCTCCGTACATAACAAATAAGGATATTTTCAACATGACCAGATTCGGGTTCACCTGGACACGCTTAAGAAATTTCGTCATTCTGCTGTCTTCCGTATCTACATTTTCATCCACTATTTTCTGCTTCATTATAGTTGGTTCAGGTGCTTAATTTTGATGGATAGAAAAAAATTCCTTTCACTAACTGAATGATTCGAAGACACACCCCTTGGCTTCTGGACAAATCTTTGGAACCTAGAACAAAACATGTAGCTAATGATTTTGTTCCTGAAATGCTAGAAAGCTTCATTAAATATTTGATACATGTGAAGAAAAAAAGAACATTGCTAATCTTGCACAGTGCCTTTACTAATATTTTTATTTTTAGCTTCAACCCAAACACAGCCGCCATAATAAATTGCCTACAAAAGGATCAGAGATGATGTAGTGATAAAGTTAGAAAATTTGATAGTCAAGTCATGTATGCCTGTTATATAAAAAATATATTAAGCAATGTGTTCCCTCCCAATGGACTGGGACGGCCGTGGTCTACACTCACCAGAAGTGCATAATTATTTATACTTATCGTTAGCTGAACCATAGGATATTTAGCAGTGATAATATATTACTTAGTACATACCCCCGCTATGGACTTAGTGTATGATATGGTTTTTTCTGTTTTTCTCCAGTAATGAAGGAGCTTGGTGTTTATAATATCATTATTAGGTCATCACTCTTTCATTTGGTTTCATACAGCTCTCCACTTTTGTATATCCTGGGCCAAATTGTTTTTATCCTTGTACCTTCTTCTGCCAACAACGTTCGCCATCTGATTCATGTTCTCCAGTATTGGCCTCCCTCTTTAATCTCTCATTTCCACATCTTCTTCTATAATTATTATCTTCATCAGATTATAATGTTTCAGTATATAACCTACCATGCTAGCTCATCTTCCCTGTATAACTTAGCAAAGTTTACTTTCTTCATTTGATCTTAGCACTTATGAACTGTACCTAATACAATCTCCAACCATTATATTTTTAACATCTTTCCGTAATACAACATTTTGAATGCTTCTAATCCTTTCCTTTCATTACGCTAATAATGTATTCTTTGGTATATATCATTGTCGAATTCTCATTGAGTGTGCAGGTGAAAGTGCACCATTGACAATTTCTATCAAAAAAGTATTTCATACTATGGTTTTTAAAAAATAAAACTTGATAATAAATTTATATTATTATATAGATTGTATTGCTTGCAGTACTTTATGGTATGGCGTCATTATATTGGCTAAGAGCTTGCGAAAATTATTATCTTTACTATTTCACTTGTAAGCTTGACTGCTAAGGCTATTTCAAACAAATTTATTTACTCTTATTGTAGGTGTGTGAAACCATTTGAACATACGCATAGACAACATTAGATGTTGTTGACCTCACTAGCAAGTTTTAAAATGCCACCCCAACATACGGCCTGGTGCACATCTCTATAGTAGCGAACTTGGTGATTTGTTTTGTTTGGAATGATGAGTTTAATTAAAGCGTTGATTCCTGTTGAGGCCTAGGGTAGTAAACCATGCGTATTTACTGCATTAACATTTAACTATATATTGTAACTTTATTAAATGATAGAGAATAAATTATGTTGTGATCGCACACGCACTGGCACCATGTACAATATAAAGAGAGAAGGACGTGACGTACTATCTAGTTAAATATTTCTCAAGATGAACAAAGTAACCAGACTACGTTAGTCATATATCAACTTATATTAATTTTTAACTTGTAATTCTTTCCAAGTTCTCCCAATAGGGACTAGTTGAAACATGAGTTTATTTAAATAGTTGTTATTGGTTTTCTAATCATTTTACCTCGCTTTTCTTTCTAACAAAACAAATTATATGAAAACATTTACTTCAAAATCTTTTAAAACAACTCTAAAGTAATTGAGACGTTTACAACATCTAAAGAAGGAAAAATATTTTTATTTATTTTAAGTATACCAAAACATTTAAGTTAGTATCGTGCGCTAATTTAATCCATACACAAAATATCTATAAATACGATTTATGTTATTTTATTATGTCATAGGTTTACTTCAAGTTATTTAATGATTTTTGTCTGCTTTTTTGTGCTCTAAAATATAAGATTATTATAATATGTACTAGTGTGAAATAAAGCAAAGGAAAATTATAGGTGAATATAGTTACAAAAAAGTGTATGCATCATAGTTTATATTATTGGGTTTTGTGCACCTCCTCTTTATTTTTACACCAGGCGCTACTGGTACACAAATGGGCACATATTAGGAATTCGTTGCTTGGTACAGTATACAATTATAACAATAGTAATGTAATAATGTTAACAGTTTTTACAGCCACTCACCAAGAAATCAGTGCCTGAAAATGTGTGTTTATAATACATCAATATAATGTTTTACTTTATACGTACTGTACATAGCTTCAGGTCAGGATATTAAATGCTTAGAATAATGTGTCTATCTATATCAAATCAATGTAATGTTTGGTGCACATAACACCACCTGCCTTATATTCAAAGCTAGTATGCCTTTATTAAATAAATCACCTAGAATGGTGGTAATAAAACCGCTTCCAGCCAACTGACCTGGAACGAATCTACGCTAATCGGTCCATAGTCAATTAAACAGTGTGGTAAACTCTTCCCAGAAGCAGTTAAAATACGAGAAGCTCATAGTTAATTAAAATTATGTGTTCCATCAAAATAAGCCCACCTTACTTGAATCAACAATATAATATACAATATATTGAGTATAGCTCTTAGTAAACACAGTCATGTTATAATTTTTATTATAAAGATTAAGGAACACTAAAACTTTAGTTTCGAGGGAAAATATGACAAAAAATAACATGTCGCCAAGATATGTACTTCCGTGTAACGTGCACTGTTCAAGTGCACATCCGATATTTTTAAGTTATTTCAAATTTGGTACTAACTTTGTTTTAAGTTAAAATTGCTATTCTGTGAGTATCAAAGAATTAGCATAAAATTTAAGAACACCTTAAATTAATAAAAACCCACCAAAATGCATGTTTATGAAAATCACAAAGATATAGCTAAATAGTTTATCTTATTCAAACGTACACTGCTATAAAGCATACAATAATACTTAGCGTATTTTCTCAATGTTTTGCATTAATTTGTTCTTAACCTAGGCCTAAGTCACAAATCAACCCTTAGAGCATGAAGCCGTAGTTAAAATAAATGTTAACTATTTATAAAGTTATGGCTACAATTATTTGTTTTATCTAAATCATATACCATAATTTGGTTTTAACTACCTTTATTTTTAAAGAGTAAGGTGCAAAGTCCAAAATATTATATTGATTGATTTAAAATGTATCCCTGACATGTATATTAACCCAAGTCATCCTGACCCCACCAAAGCCATTTTTTTAAATGTATCTTTAAGCTAACAAATTTAATCTAGTTAAATAAACTAATGTGAAATTCGTTTACACAAAAAGGTAGAAGTCTTACTTTGACCGACTACACAATGGATCTAGCAGAACCAAGTAAGGGAGTCTGGTATCTTTAATGGTAAATTAAGTATATATAAAATATCAATGTTACAGATATATAATTTTCAAATATATAACAACACTACGCTGAGAGTCGATACACAATTTGTTTTTTATTAAATACGTATATCTCTCACTTATAAACGATTTATTAAAATGTTTACGATTGGAAAAACCTAAAAACACATAAAATTGTGTGTAATTGTTTGCTCACACATAATAATGAGTCAGTAAATATATGTTTTTCACTAATAGATATGGGAATTTTTGAGTCAGAACGGCTTAGGACTCATTGGGAGGAAACACTATATCGATTGTACAAACTATGATGTGAATTTCTTTAGCTGTTAGTGTGACTCAAACGCATAACTTACTAGTCTAAGATATTACATGCTTAGCCCATTTTATCAAAATTTGGCATTAATAAGCTTAAAAAATGTTTTATGTCATAAAGTTGTCCTGGTTATTCAGATACTTGTGGGACAATCGCATATTTACTGATGCTATGTTTGTTTTACAGTGAATGAAATTAAAAATGTATTAAAAAAGCTTTAATATTACAGTGTGCTTAGAGGGGCTATGAAATAAATATAGTCAATTATTATATATGTATATTTGTAATATTTTGCTAACGTCACTAGGAATATATAGGGTTAAGCAAATACCAATTTTAAGAAATGATTCAAAATTAATATGTATTAAATACCAACGACTATTACAAGTATTGCCATTATTTACCATTTATAATAAACGGATACAATCACATGAGTTGTATTGACAGTAAAATAAAATGTTACAACAGTCCCATGCCAACACACTCCAATTAAATTAACCTAATATATATAATACGTAGATTTGGCTTCCAGATCAATTTTATAGCCAATTTTATTTTAACTCTACATATTAAATAATAGTTTTAAAAAATGTTGTTTTAGTGTAAAATAAATCTAATTCATTATATTCTAATAGTCCAAATATTATATGATCTACTCCAGTTAGACAATCATTTGATAAGTATCCTTAAAAATTCCTCCTAGCACACTTACCTTAAGAGAATATTTTTCACTTATGAAACAAACTTTTCTACTAGTCAAGAGCTCAGTGTTGATCTAATAAATCATTTATGGTAAGAAAATAACCCTGAAAACATATTTGACGCGATATTTACCACTCTGGTCATAATTCATATTTATAGGCCTATATTTACTACACCCAAATATTGGGCTTACGCAAGCTTCTCTCCACTAAAAGATTATGTAATTCCGATAAACCACTAATCATGATTGTTCATCATAAGTGCCTTAAAATACTTAATTCTCACACACACATTTACATTGGAACTAGCAATTGGAAATAAGATTTTTTCAGACGCAATTTATGGCCTATTCTTTCTAGATGCATACAAGTTTTTTTAAATAAATAAATGAGGGTTACTAAATTATTTACATTATCTTTCAACATAAATATTTGATTTTTAGTCTATAACTGAGCTAGATTTATAAGACTTTTCGTACATTATCATACAGCTATCCTAGAGGAATACAGGAAAAAGGCGGTCAAGGAAGAAAGCGGTCAGAAGGAATTAGCAGAAATAAGTGGTCATTAGACCATAAAGATACCTAAAATTGATAGGCTAGGTAATTATATATATTTACGATGGAAAAAAGTGCTCACCTGGGCGAAGGATGTTCATATAATGTAAATAAGCCAAATATTTCTGAAGTCAAAAAGTTAACTCACGTTGAAAATTAATCAACTCACATTAATGGCAACGTAGGGTATTTTTAACAGCTGAGAAGAAAGCTGCTTACCATCATACATTTTTTATTTATTTTTTATTTTTTTAAATGTTTTTATTTTTATTTTTTAGAGAGAGAATACCATAAAAGCAATTAGGCACTCAAATTATTTACAATTAGGTAGGCAATATTACATATGTTACAATGTTTGTGTAATGTTGCGAGGGGACTGTTCCAATTTTTTTTATAAACGATGTTTCTTCTAAGCAGGATTAGATATTTTTGTTTTCTTCATACTTGGTGGCTGTTTTCTCAATTCTATCATCAAGCATCAAATATTGATCCTCCTTTTCTTCCCCTCAAGATTAAGCTCCAGCCTTACATACATGCTGTTTGTATGATCAGCTTCTTTCTTCTAACAATCGACGAGAACAGTGAATCTTGGATGCGGGTTCCCAACAAAAGTGATAATCTTGTTTTGCCATCCCTTGACAGCGTTGGTCGTGCTGTGTTGTTTTCTGTGGCAGCCCCACATTTTCTAGCCATCTGTCCACAAAGTAGTCAAAAAACTCAAAATGTTATTTAACTGTCAGGAGCCTGTGCGTGTATTTGAAGCTATCTTTCATGAACGTCCTCAGGCTTCAAAAATGCCAATGCCATCTTTGGATTCATCCTCTATCGTCTGTTAGAAGAATGCTCACACCGTCATTCATCTTCAAAAATTCTTCTCCGAGAACAATGTCTTGACTTTTGTTGGGTTCCACTTGATTTCCCCGCGATTTACTCCTTTGATGACGCATGAGCGTCTTGAACGACTGTGGATTTGGCACTTTGGTGACAAAATCTTAACCTCTATTATGTAGCTGCCTCATTTCATTAGTGTAAGTTTCTGACAAAGAAATGTCTTCTTCTCCTCTTGCTCTCTTCTTCACCAGCTAGACATACTTCATTACTTCAAGAATCGCAACGTCAGGTGCTCCATACTGATGCTCTGTGACACTTAGCATTTCTCCAATATTAGCTCTCAATCTTCCCTTCCAGTAATTTTAATTTTTACTTTCAAATATATTCAGGTTTTAATGCCCTGTACAGTTTCTCTATACATCCTGTAAGCGTATCCGTCATATAGAGCAGATGGTTTCCCCTTGTTCGTTATCACGATTTCCATTATGCAAACACGGGTATGCAAGTCAAGTGAGCACTCATTACAGAGAGGCACACATTAACATGGTCCAAGTGGCAATGAAGAACAAAACGGTGCGGACCTGGCAACCGCTTTATTCCTAAGCACAACTCGGCTCTGGCGACCGCTCTTTTCCTATTGTAAATATTCGTCACTACTGACCACTTATTTCCACACATTCCTTGTGACAGCTTTTTTCCGTTACCGCTTCTTTCCTGACACCCTCCTAAACTACCTTACCTATACCCTCCATCCGATATAATTTGGTAATATACAGTACATAGTTGTAAAAGACTTTTTTTTAACCAAAGCCAAACCATCTAAAATATTATAGTATAAACCAAAACAACTAAAGTAAAACACAAATATCATCCTAGTGCATTATTGTGCTCTTGAGAAATCGTAAGTCACTTTTTTGTACAAGTAAAACATTTTTTTGTGTCATTTTTTATGAAAGTATTGAATGTTAATTTTAAATGACTCAATTTTGATATGACTATAAATTTTAAAACCTTTGAGAATATTATAGCAAATAAATCATATGAATGTAAATTACTTGATGAATTTATATTTTAATATTTTTAAACATCTGGTAAAAATATTCATTTAACGATTTTTGATCAGAATTAAACATATTGACATATTTAATTTCACTGAGAGTTATTATTTAAAGTAGTTTTGCATATCTAAACTTAAGAAGAGTTTTCCATCTTTTCTATATTTTTTAAAAACATTGGTCATGTATAATAAAACCAAAAAAATAACTGAGCCTGCACTGGTAACCACACAGTAGAAGGCTTGCTTTTGATAGCCAGCAGAATTGTTTCAGTTAATAATTTTCCATTTGTTATGTTCGCTGGCGTTTTTCCATTAATATCTTACGCTGTTTCATTCGTAACTCATAATTTTATTTTCTATTGTTACCATCTGTTTTCAATTTACTTATTTATCTACTGTGAAGCCATACAATTATTAACATTAATATTACATAAAGCCTTTACAAAATTAGTGATGTCTTAAAATTTGTAGATCTAATTGGTGACTTAGACATCCGAATAATTCATTCAATGGTGGAAAATAATTTACTTTTGATTATATCTTGTCCAACTGTGAAATAAATCACTTGATAATATAAACAATGGCCTAACAGTGTTGGTCTACAGCGAAACACAAGGTACCCCCACAGTCTTATCTAGTCTAATCCTACAAAGTTTACACACTATGGATACTAGGAGCATACGTTCTAGTATAAAACTTTTTCCCATGATAATGATATAAGAGAGCCCAAGTAGGCTTCTATATTAATATTATAACTAGACAAACAAAATCATAATATCTTAGGTACCCTTATATTAGGAAGTAGGTCAATCAACTGACATTTGCCAGTAGAAATCACCTGCCACGGAACTGAAAGATTACACCGAAACTTAGTGTTTATAAATATAATAAGGACTAACGCCAGTTTCATAGTCAAATTTATTACGCCTCAAGTGCGGCGCTACACTAAGTACATGACGACACCTACCTAAACCAGAATGGAATGGGCCAGTTTCCTATGCGATAACGGCCCATTCCATTCGAGTTTAGGTAGATGTTGTCTTGTACTTAGTGTAGCGCCGCACTTGAGGCGTACTAAATTTGACTATGAAACTGGCCCTAAGACCGATTCACACAGAATGCTAAGCTCAGCTAAGCTAAGATTTGCTCTGCTAAATGTTTAGAAAAATAGCGGACCCTGTATTTAAATGTGTTGGTTCACACAGAAAGCTAATCTAAGCTAAGTTATTCTTTGCTATGCCGCGCTATGTTTTTTCCGATTGCTGGCCGGGAAATTTTTCATTTCCCATCTTGAGACATCTTACGTTGCGCATGCGCATAACGCAGCTTGGGGCTCCGTGTTGAACAGACGAAGTGCTGGTTTGGTGAAAATAACTAAAGAAATGTTGAAGTTTTGCTTTCAGTTTGTCTCGCGTTTATTTAAGTAATATTATATTTAGGTTGTATATTTAATAAATGTGGTTATATTAAAATGTAAGCGTTAACTGAACAAGTCAAACCTCCTCCTCATAAATTTTCTTCATATTTCAAAACAGCTGCTAACAGCAGCATTTTTCTTCCTCAGTACTATAATCTGAACTAAAACTACACATTTTCGAGAACGCCATCATAACTAAACTTCACTGGAGCAGACCAAAAAGAAACAACACTGGATTCGGGAGGGAAAAGAGGGACCATGGCTTAGCTTAGCTTAGCTTAGCCTAGCAATGAGTGTGAAGCCAAATTGACAAATTCTTAACAGAGGACAGCACAGCACAGCATAGTTTACCTTAGATTTGCTTAGCATTCTGTGTGTATCGGCCTTAAAAGGGACTATAGCAGCACCTTCTCTCATTCTGGTCCAAACTCTTTCCGTAAGTGCACGCCAAGGTCCAGTTCCTTCTGTCTAATTTCTGAGACTTTGTCAGGCACCCCCTCTTAAAATGGGAGGGTTATATAATGGTTGAGTGTATACGTGTGTGATTGCGTGATTATGTGAGTGTGTGTTAGCTTGAGAGTATGAGTGAGAGAAAGGGAGAGAGTGATAAAGTGATTGTTAGAGATTGGTAGTGAATGAAAGTGAGTTTATGGAAGAGAATGTGAGAGAGAAAGACAGCGTCTAAAATATATAGAGAGATAGAGAGGGAAAGAGTGGGAGAAATAGTGAGAAAGAGAGCGTTTGTGAGAGAGATTATGAGAGACAGTGTGAGGTAGTGGAGAGAGGGAGAGTGTGTAAGATATTGAGATTTAATGTATGTTAGAGATTGAGATACACTATGTGGGAGAGAGTTTGTGGGAGAGTGTGTTTGAGAAAGAGGTTGTGTGAGTATGTGTGTGAAATGGAGTATTTAGGAAAGGGAGAGTGTGTGTGAGGGATTATATTAAATAAAAAGATTGAGAATGTGTTTGCTGGAGTGGGTGAGAGAGAGTGTGTTTATGTAATTGTGTTTGGTGTGTGTGTATGTGTGTGTGAGAGAGAAAGTTATAGCGTGTTTGTGAGTGTGTGTGAGAAAGAGATTGTGTTGAAATATAGATGGGTACACAAAATAATATTTCGAAATATTATCAACATAGCTCAAAATTAAGTGGTAGCATGGAAACGTAAGTGAAATTATTTGTATTGTGATTCTATTTGAAAAAGTGAACAACAAAACGCAAACTTAAATTATTACAATGGCTATCTAAACATATTTAAAAAAAATTGTATTGTGTTTGTAAATTAAAATATATACAAAAACATATTTAAATATCATTTTATCGTTTTATCTTATGCCTATAATTCAAGCGTGAAACAAAATTAAGACAATATTTTCACGAATTTGACTACTTATCTATATAATTTGCGAAGTATGGTCAGTATTTTTGTTTTAAGTGAAAAGTAATGAGAACAACATTTCAATAAATATTGTACTTTTAGATTGCGTTATAATTTGTGACCAAAGAGAAATATTTGATTTACAATAATACAAACATGCAAAAATAAGGCTTTTCATATTGATGTAATGAAGAACTAAAATCTGGAGCTTCACTGGGAAAATTTGTCTTTGACAGAAGGATAATTTTTGACAACATCCTGGACACCTATATAAACTTTAAAATGAGTGCTGGTTTGTTAAAATTTGTTCAACCATTCTCTTTTAGGTTCACTTACCGAAATGGGCTTGGAAAATTATATAGGTATTCGTATAAGACCAGAGGCAAATATTTAAATACAAAAACGAGGAAGAAGAAAAATCAACAACGCAAATAAAATGATATATTTTACTTGCTATAATTGCTTTGTTTAATACATATATATATATACATAATTGCCATAATATTTATATTTGTGGCACTATACCACCAAAGTAAGAGTTTAATTGGTATTATCTGTCACCAAAAGAAATATTTTATTTACATATATACAACCATACACAAATCATGGCATGCATGGTAATGAAAACAAAGAATTAAAAGCTAATAATTCACTAGGAAGAAAGGATATTCGTTAGAAACTACTATTTTTGCCATGATCCTGGAACCCTGACCCTTAAGATTAGTGGTATTTGGTCAAAACTTGTTCAGCCATTACCTGGTAGTTTCTTTTAACGGAAACGGGACAAATAAATTACATAAAAGATGTGGATTTGTATGTTTATGTATATGCAAGAGCAACAAAACCAATAACTCTAGAAAGCTGAAACTTGACATACTTATTTAGATAGATCTAATAGGTATGCACGTAAGAAAATTTTATTTACATCTAATGCGAGACAGATGTCTTAAACTCAACTATCAATTTATTACTAAAAAAGGTTGTTTCGCCCAACTTTTCAAACCAAACTACGCACTTGCTTACTATTTATTTCACACCATGTTTTAGTATAAGTTCGGACTTTACAAATATATATTAATATCACTAAGGATGAATGGTTGAGAAAGGAAGGTAGGATTTTAGAGGAAGTGTACTCACATTGGCATGAAGGCATATTGGAAAACCATATAAAAAAACTCAAAAGTAAAAACAACTATAAATACTGTACATACGACCGGAATAGACAAGAATGACGTTTTTGTTCACGGGCCCACTTATGCAAATAAGTTGTGTGCTGAGCTAGTGGAAATTAGCTCACACAGTTAATTGTTTCTACTTCACCCCAAGTAAATAACGACTCGACAAGAACAACAGTTGAGATTGAACCTACTATGGACAAGCCGATGCAGTGGTTGTGTTGTGGGATCGTCACTAATGGGCCACATTTACCTATACTGGAGTGGTAACTCACAGAAAAATATTGAAACAAACTATTCCTTGTTTTGCTTCTCTCATCGCCTACTCTTCACGCATGTGCCTGTACCCGATTCTAGCATTCACCCCTCCGAGCGCTGTAGCTCCAAGACGTGATTGGTCGACCCCACCTTGTTTCTCATCCTAGTCTGGTGTCAATCTGGGAGCCTATTTAACATCATGTATCCTCTAAAATAGACACAGAACAATATTCAATTTTTAAGTGAGCAGACAAATAACTTGATATTTTCTTCGTGTAAGCCGCTTGCAGCTAGAAGTATCTGACCAAGACGCTATGGCGTCGGATGCAGCAATGACAAGAGTCTTAGCCAGGTAGCATCCCACCACCTCAAGGAAATGTATTTTGAGTAATTATGCGGTCTGAATACTTTGTTTGGGTAGACGGTCCACTTATTAACACACTAGGATTGGAATCCCTTCCCGGATTATTGATCTATTTCAACTAGTCATGTCTTAGACTGTGATTTGCTTACATTAGTCATGAGGTTGACTAAATTTTGATTTGTAGTGGAGAGTCGCTTAACGAATATGCTGTGTACATATAATAGGTTTAAATTGTAAATGATATTTGCTAGCTCTATATAACCAGGTGTGCCTATTGCTAGATTGCTGGGCATTTAGTTTCTTCTGAATAAAATTTGTTTGTTATAGCTGTGTATATTTTGTAGATTCAGTTTCACTGTTTGGCTTCAAGCCGTGTCATTAGTCAGCTAGAGCAATTTGGCTAGACAGTTAACTGTATTATGTGTTGACACAATTTACTTATATTGAATAACCCTCTGATGGCTTAGCCATTATTTAATTATCGCTTAACGACTTATTGTTGAGCTGGCTGTTGTATATTATGCTTAGCCGCGCCATGGTAGTTGTTTTTGTTAGGAAGTGACTTTCTGTCTCCTTTTACTGGGTAAACGTCAACACAAGCTAGTTGAGAAATTGTAATTAGCTGTTCATGGTCTAGTTAAGCCTTTAGCCCCACTTAATGGCCTCTTATTTTCTTTGTTGTTTTGCATTATGTGTTTAACATTTTTGCTTGTCATGTCCATGCTTGACCTGATCTTAATCTTTTACAAGTATGCATTTATTACCCCTTAAACGGGTTCCATAAGATCCTTAGTAACAACACTTTGTAATTCAATGCATACCTTGCTTTAAAAATTTAATAAGGAGGGCATTTCTGGGGATCTATGATTATGACAGTGCTGTCCTAATTAGGACATATCTGTCCCTAGTGTAAGGGATATCGTTTGCAGCCCCAACCAGAGGTCTTGAAGTTAACGCAGTTTGTAAACCAAAATAAAGGGGCTAGTAACGTGTTGACTATAGTCGCCGAGTTCCCGGAATTTGTATTTATGTGGGACACCTAGAGCTTTATGAGTTATCTTTCGTAATATTAAGTTCATAATTATACCTTTAGTGACTATTTTTTGCTTTTCATTTTATAGCATTGAACTAAATATTTTTAGTCATTGTCGCCAGTTTAAAACCCTTCAAATTGCAAGTAATCTTGATCCTCTTGTTATAGAGTTTTATAACTCAATGTATATTCCATTCACGGTAGGAATTACTCTCTGAAAGGTCTTTTTGCCTACCAATATCCAACTATATAGTAGATTTATGGTAGGGAAAAAGGCCTTTCAGAAGTCAATTCCTACGGTGAATGGAATATAGACAGCCTAGCCTTGCGTATGTGATTAATGCTAGTTTTATCTCATAAACCTCTCTTAAGATGTGGTAACTACATAAGGTATTTTGTAACACACCTGATATATTATTCATCAAAACTAGTCCTATCGACTACATTGATTACCTATTTTTGTATTGTTGTATAATCAGAGAAAATACCACGACACCCATTCATGGTAATCATTTTTTATATGTGACATATTATCTATTTAATAAATTGTTGTATGGCTTGTACGTTATCTTTCTATCATTATGTAACCCTCCTTACATTAAGGAGTGTTTAGTTGTTAGAAACTACTTAAATTGTTATAAAATTACACTAATATGTACTAATATTATTATATATATAAATTTTAAAATTATATATTATACATACATATATAAGTTCATTAACTAGCCTAGTCATTGGAAATATGGACTTAATGTCAGACTCATCTGTTCTGTTTTCCGGTGAGAAAGAATCTCCGCAGGAGTTACAGGGCTCATTTTTTCAAAAAACAATTTTACAATCTCCTGTAAAATAATGCGAATACATTTCCAATTTCGTCTTCTTTGGCACTCTACTATCGAAGCTAAATTTCTTTTAGTTTGAAGGAGTAATAATAAAAATGTAATACAAAAAAAAATCATGACTAGGATCATTCTCATCAGAGTCGAAAAAGAAATTATTCTATTAATACATTCTTTCTTAATAACCGAGATTACAATAGCATCGACCGGAAATGAGAATATTGGAGGGTGAAACTAAGTTAGAGGTACTTAAATAATATAATACGTGGATTAGGAGACGTATGACGGTGACGTCACAAAAGACGGACGACTACTAGTTGAATAAAATCAGTTTTGAATTAATTATTATATTTTGTGACGTCATAAGAGTGTGACGTTATGATTAACGTTAATTGAAGTACCTAGATCCAGTAGATTATCTTGAGTGTACACTCTAAGTCCATGACAAACGGTACATCTGATACCATGGCGTTTGGGAGGTGGTATACATGTAACCATGACGTTTGGTGGGTGGTAGACTTGTGACCATGGCGTTTGGTGGGTGGTAGACTTGTGACCATGGCGTTTGGGGTGTGGTACACTTGTGACCGTGGTGTTCAGGTTTTGAATACGCAAGAGGGGAAATGATAAGGAAAAGAGTGGAGGGGTAAACAGCACTTGATACGTGTAAATAACGGTAAGTAGCGTCAATAAGTACGTTCGGCAAACAGTATTGTGACCATGCATATTTATTCAACGCAAATGACTTTACTGAACATTTATTAAATAATGGTTTTATAAATTTCAAAACATTGATGAACGTCCGTGAGAGGTCACCATTTATTTAGGACAGATAATAAAAATAATAATATTGTAACAAGACTAGTGTCTAACAGCCGGACCAGCGTGCTCTCGTTGTTTGCCCTGGCTGCGCTCCTTGTTCTCTCTGTCTCCCTCCTTGTCTGGCAGGTAGGCAGCGACCTTCTCGCTTGACTGGGGGATTGGAGGGGCCGAGGTAGTGTGGGGGGAGGACGGAGACACGTCTGGAGGTGTCTGGATCCTTTTTACTCTAGAAATGGAGGATTACAGACCCTTAGTTGTCACCACCCCTATATATACATGCTCGGCGGTAGCCAGAGACTCAGTTCTTGGTTCGCGACTAATGAGTCTGGGAGTTAGATATACAGTTAATCAGTGTGTGTATGTAAGTGGTAATTTTAATAATTAAAACTTTGAATATTCCGTGGGAATTTTCATTCGTGTTTGGTCGGAAGCATACCCCAATATCTCTAAAAGAACTCGTTCACGTGTGAACGGCCTGTGACACTCCCAGGTCACGTGCGCCCCCCGTTACAATATAAATAAAATATAATGTGGTTCAATCATCGTATCTACATAGTGATGATTCATTTTTCTGGTTTGATGGCCAATTCAAGATAGTTTTGTGACCATACTGACTGTATTTTTTTTAAATCGAATATGTTTTTATTGTTTTAAATTTTTTTTATAGTGACATACTAAAGTAGATGCCCTTGAGAGTTCACTCTATGTACAGGACTTATGACAAACGGTATCTGTGACCATGGTGCATGTGTATGTAGCACCATTTGTTTAATTTTTTTGTAAATAACTTATGTTTACAAACATGATCACGTGGAGGGAAGTGGGAACGTTACTGGATGTTTGTAATTAACGGTAATTGTTGTCGTTATAGTAAGTAGATGCCTCGAAAGTTCGATTTGCGTCCGTGACATACCTAATAATGATAATGTGGCCATTTCTATCTAAGGTTAATGATCTTATTTTACATTTACTAAATTTTTTTAAAAGGCATTAATGAATGTCCTAGAGAAGTCGTCATGTATCCAAACATGCATTAAAAATAATTTTTATCCTAAGAACCGGGATAGTTTTTCTCAATTTCAATTTGAGTCCCGTTTAGGTTATCCTTCCTAAATGTTTTATATCAATTATTCAATGCTAGATAGTGATACATACAAGCAGGCAAATTTGTATTTCGTTAATCTAAGGGCCGAATGAGTATACATACATGAATTAAGGGGCTAATGACATCTTATACCCCTCGACCAAAGAGGTTTGTAATAAGTCGTAATTTTGTTTAGTGTATGATAAATGTCAGTAGGTATATTAAAAAGTTTTTAATATCGGTAATTAATGATGTTTTTTAAACAAAAACTAGACCCTAAGTCGTAAGGACTTAACGATGATTTCAGGATACTCAAGTACTCGAAGCAAGACGTCCTGGCCGGGGTAACGGTGGATCTGATGGCCTAGACTCCATGGTCGTCGCTCTTCTTGGTTACGTGACGGTGCAGAAGTTCCTCCTTCGACGCTTGGTTGTAGTAGAACGGCTATAATGTGAGCCCGCGAGCAGCCCTATATATATAGTCCCAAATCTGATACGAACGGAACAAAGCAAAAAAAGTGATAAACTCAGGAATATAGAAAGGATAAATACGGATGAAGGCGGGGGGAAAGAAAGTGAATCCGTGAAAGCCGCTTGCGTGGAAAGGGGAAAACATGATTCCTTGAATTTCCGCCAGTTCTTTCTGACGCGGAGTAAGTCAGTGGGTCAATCTCGATATACACTCCTTTTCTTAGTCAGGTTCTATAATGCAAGCACGTGTGGCTGCCATCTTTGAATAATTTCTGTTTCAAATATGTGGAAACCAAATCCAAGGACATCTTGACATGGTGAGTAGATACAAAAGCATCTTCTATTTAAGTATATCTGGTTTGATTATATTATTTATGATCAGTTATTATTTTTATGAGAATTTGTAATATAGATGTACTTAACTATATTTTCTTGTAGACAGCATGGAAAGCGTATGTAAATTTATCCGACATCATCCAATGGCAAAGGGCATGCGTTAACGTATTTTATTCATAAATATGATAATGTTAATCCTCTTGTTTGATATCTGCTACCTTATTTTTCAAAATACAATAGTTTTGAACAACCTCGTGTTTCAACTTAGGGAGATATGTAATCTTATTTGACTGCATCTAGTCAGAAAAAATAAACTTTGAGGTAGATTACTTTTTTAATATGTTAATATTGTTTCTTTCTCTCGTAAATTATTAAAATATTGATTTTTTAATTGTAGCTGTCCGATCTGTCTGATTGACATGCTACAACAGATGGTTTCCCTAAACGGGTTTTCCATATTTTGATCTGCATTGATTTAATATTTTATAAATATATTTTATAAACGACATCTGTGAATGCTTGTTGGCTTGTGGTGTCGTTCATCTTTTCCCCATTTCTTCGTATTTATAGAATTAAATGGGCCATTTCAGTACCAGAAGCCAACTATCACCTTTGACTGATGCATTATTTTGTTAATGGACCAGATAAAAAGCAAGAGCATAGAACGCATAGTTTGACTTTTTTGTGAAAAAGTTTCCTTTCGCGAATTTTGCATAAGTGTTAGGGTGATGCTTCTTCAGTGGAATCATATCATGTAGGTAAACAGGAATCCATCGTACATAGAGTCAAAACAATAGAACCAGGGAATAATTTCAGATAATGCCTGTATATAAATAGTTGGCAAACTCCTTCTCGTAGGCCTATCGCTCTTTAAAACGCATCAAAGGAGTTCTAGTTATAAATGTAGCATTAGCCACTAGCTAAACACTCCATAAACAAGAAATACAACTGACTTACCCAATTGCACCAACTCCACCAGCGACTGGCTCTACAACACGTCCTGCCGGCCCATCGAAACAACCCGCATGAACCAGACAACCGTCCAAACTGTACTAAGAGACGCGCCCATTCAAACTACTCAACAACAGCCGTTCCCCACCCCTGGTCTCCGATTGGAAAGAAGATCGCCAGTGCCCAAGTTCCATTTCCTCGGCCGTCTAGAAGCTTGTGGATCATTCCCCGCCGTGTTCTGGTCCTTTCTTTTTCTCCCCTTTGTTCCCCCTTTGTCTTCCTTCTTCTGTGGCCTGTGCTTCACCGTATAAAAGAGTGTCCGTGTGAATGATTAGCCACTCTGGGACTGGCTCTGGTCATAGCTAGTGCAAGCGAAGGAGAGGATAATAACAATGTAAGCTAAATTTCCTTTTTGCCATAATCTTCGATGTTCTCAAAATTCTCTTTCGGCAGTTAGGAACCATTTCTTATATCAATTGACTTTAAACTTGGAACTTTCATTATGAACCTTTTTAACTTAGGATTTTTTCTAAAGTTGAAATATCTAATGGTAATGTTTATATTTCTTTTGCACTTGTGTTTATTTCGAAGAGTAACTAACTTTAACTTTAAACGTTTACTCTTAATATATTGGTCAAAGATAAATGGAAATAAAACGTAGGACTTTTTCTAAAGTTGAAATATCTAATGGTAATGTTTATATTTCTTTTACACTTGTGTTTATTTCGAGGAGTAACTAACTTTAACCTCAAACGTTTACTCTTAATATATGGGTCAAAGATTAGTGTAAATAAAACTTAGGACTTTGACTAAAGTTGGAATATCTAATGATAATGTTTATATTTCTTTTTCACTTGTGTTTATTTCAAAGAGTAAAGAACTTTAACTGTAAACTTTTACACTTACTATACGTGTTGAAGAATAATGGGATTAAAACTTGGAAATTTAACTAAAATAAACAAAAAAGTGTTTATTTATTCTTTATTGGTATTTAATAAACAACTTAGGACGATGAATTTTGTTCTGGTTAAATAGTTTTGTTTTTGAGGTAGGCCGTGGGGAACTGTCCGCAGTTGTTCTATATTGCGTAAGCATTGCTGATGTTTTTCCCTTTTTTGGCAATTTTAACTTATTTAGCACACTCTTTCAATTTGATTATTAATTTCTTTTGTATTTGAACCATCAAAGTTAGGCGTTAGGGTAAAAATATGGTTCATAAAATAATGTATAAAAATCCAAATTGGGTACGTACATCCCTTTTTCTTCACACCAGATTTTAAGTGACTTGACTACTACCATTTGTGCATTATATTTAATCATTATAAGCTTTCTGCAAACATAAATGATGACTACCGGTTGTGATTTAATGATTACTACGGGTACGAGTCACAAGGAAACCTTTTATAAGCGATTATATATTATGGCTGTGGTAACATCAGACTGAACAAGTTTTCCAGACTACCCCAGTTCATCCAAGAGATTTCCAAATACCTTTAGAAATGCTATTTCAATATGTAGCCACCAAACATTACACTGAATTGAGTTGATCTTCACCATTAATTGTTGGCCAGTTTCGCTAAATTTGTTTTGCTAATGCGTAAAGAGGGCTGGTCAAACGTAATGATTGGAATCCACCCAGGGCTAAGGTCCTCAACTGCTGTTTTCACAATATCCATTGAGTGGTGAATCATGGCCACTGATATAGCATGGTCTGGAAATAGTGAAAGCATGGATAAGAGAGTTAATTCACAATCTTTTGGAGTCTCTTCTCGTTGATTTGTGTTGTATGCTGCTAAAGTGATTATTTCGCCTTATCCAGTTGCTCAGCTTGGTAATCAGCTAAGTTTTCTTCTACTGTTGTCAGAGTTCAATAGGTTATCATCGGAAGAACGGAAAAGGGGAGGGGGGCTGGTGTATCTTTCAGGAAGAAGTTAAGTTATTTTCTCGTCACATGGATTTTTAATAATAGTCTAATCAATCACCTTAAAATTATCATCTGTTGGTTGAAATATTAATATTTCCCTTCTATGAAAAGAGTCATGGACCGTCGTAGAGCTTGGATTATGATCTATATCAGTGGTTCCCAAACTTTTTTGAGTCACCGCCCCCTTGGTTCCAAAATCTCATGCTCAGTGCCCCCTATCATTTACTCTAAAAAATCAATATTCATAATAGTGGATTTCAACGACTCAAAATGAATAAAATAGCAATGAATTTCAAGGATGGAACAATTATTAATTGAATATTTATTTAAAATTAAAATATATTGTTAGAGTGTATTTAATTAAACATGATTGATGAGCTCGACACAGTGATAATCTTTTCAAATTTATTAAATACTACATATTATTATATACCACATTTAGTAACTAGGTAGAGTACATCACTAATCTGTAAATTATTAATGTGATGGATGAGCTTGATGAAATGATACTAGTTTCCCAATGTCTGGTTTAATGTCTTTTAACATGAGACTTAAATCACCACGCTTAGTAATATAGAGTAGATTTCTTTGCTTAGATAGAAGTAGGCTGACCACACTAAAACTACGTCCCACTAAATACTATGTTGGAAATGCAATCAGGAGCCTCTTAACCACTCTCCATAATGCAGGATAGCGATAAGGAATTTCCTTCTGTAACCAAAACTTCTGGTACGATTTCTTAAACTTTGGTTTCATCTCAATGTCATTTTGTAGATCAATTAGTTCTTCCTCCAATGCTCCAACTTTTCAATATCTGAAAAAGGACTTAATACCCAGTCTGAAGTTTCATCATAACAAGATCTTTGAATCGATCAGCCATATCTTCATGCAGCATATTCAAATGGTCACAAAAAACTTGCAGATCGTCATTTTGTATCCCGACTTTCTTTTCTAGTTCAGATAAGCTAGCAAATTGGTATAGCTCGCGACGGCCTATATTGCGCTTCAGTATAGTTAATTTGGCAATAAATGTATATAAGACAGATTTGGATTTAATAAGATTGGTGTCATTGTCTTGCAACCGCAAATTTATTTAATTGAACTTTGCAAATAGCTCAAACAAATAAGCAATGTTATGTTTGATTTCTTTGAGTTCATTACTGAGCAAAGCATTTGTGTCTTCAAAATATTCCACAACAGTGTTAAAAGGTTGTAAAAACGCCTCAAACAGTTTCCTTTAGATAACCAACGAACTTCAGTGTGAAACAACAAAAATTCAAAGTCTTCATCATTCTCAGCACAGAACTCCCGGAATAGTCGATCATTGAGAGCACGTGCTTTAATCTTAATCATTGAAGTAATAACAGTGTGTAATAAATTGTGTAGGCGTCCACTGAGATTTCTCGCAACCAGATGTTGGTGATGAATAACACAGTGAATGGTAAATATATTTGGCAATGATTTTTTCAAGTAATGGACACACCCAAGGTAGCGACCAGTCATTGATGGTGATCCATCAGTTGCACACGCAAGTATGTTAGTAAGTGGAATTTCCTTTTCTTTGAAAAACTCCTCAACAACATGAAATATTGACTCTCCTTTATTATCGGTTTTTAGTTTCCTTGCAAATAACAACTCTAGAGCCAAACTCTCGTCTTTTATAAAACGCACATAAGCGAGAAGTAATGATTCATTGCCTGGCAAAGTTGACTCGTCCAGCTGTAATGCAACTTCTATTGTCCTTATTTGGTTGAACAGAATATCTTCCACTTTTTCAAACATTTCATCTATGCGTCTTAGCACAGAATTGTTGCTGAGAGGCATCATCTTAATTATATCATGTGGTGACCTGTGCAAAACAGTATTCATAACCTCACTAACCGCTGGAAGGATGAGTTCTTTATCAATTGTATTGGGCTTTCCAAGCTTATCAATCAACAATGAAATGTTGTATGATGCACGCAAACCATCAGTTTGTTGTTGTGAATTATTGCAAATCATGTTTAACAATGTTGGCCACTTTTGAAACTTTTCACTAAGTGATTGAAAAAAAGTTAAGTTCTTATCTGCCTTGTCAGGATGTGCCTTCTTTAAATATTCAATGAGTCTGGAAGGCTTCATGGCCTCGTTAGAAAATATTTTTTCACATAACAGGCACATTGGTAGCTTCTGGTTTGTTGATGCAGGAATAAATCCATACTTAAGATATTCCAAGCTATATTGTCTACATTTCTTTTTTGATTTTTCTGCTTCTGCCATTTCTAATATAAAAAAAGAGAGAGAAGATTTTAGGCCTATTTAAATAAAGTGTTTTTCTGTTGCTTCCTTCAGAAATTTACAGCCATAACATTAAGTTTTGTTTCAATAATATATGTATGAATAATTATTAACGCGAAAAAAAAAGATTAATTCAGAGTTACATTAATTTTCATTTTTTATGTACCTTTTAAAAATGATTGTGCTACACAATAATTTGTGTACACATTTTGTAGGTGTATATTGAATAAAAATTTGAGCTCTAGATTAGGCATCGGTACTGAATTTAATTTTAATTATTTTATATCCCCATATAACCTCCATTTAAATTTTTGAAATTTTAATATTGAGTAGGCTGCAACAAAAATAACACGTTTGTAGCTTCAAATCTCAATTCATAATCAACGTGTCGAATAATTTAAAACACAAAACTCAATACTATTGTGTTCAGGACTTAATAGTAAAATCTCGAGGAGACAACAAATAAACAAGAACACAGCACGACACTTTCAAAATGTGATGTACTGGTCTGAATAGCATGACGTGGCCTCAAGAAGGGAGGGAGAATGTGTGACGTTAATGGTCTGAATATATCTAGTGAAGTGGCCTCAAGAAGGGATGGCGAACGTGTGACGTAGTCTCGGGGAGAGGGTGAGAACGCATGGCGTGGCCTAGAGAATGGAGAGTTTACGAGGAACATGACCTTGGAAAGGGAGGAAGAAACTTGAATCAAAGAAGGTATTTTGCTGGTCAAATATAAATAAACAACAAACTTGGAAAATACCAGTTAAGTGCCCCTCTACCACCCTTTTGCTTCTTAGCGCCCCCTTACCGCCCCCTTGCAACTTAGCGCCCCCCTGTGCAATCTCACCGCCCACTTTGGGAACCAATGATATATATTGTCAACCACATGAGTTGTGAAGAGTCTTCCATTTAACTAGAGGTTAAATAACAGAATTATACGTGTGATAGTTATTACAGTTAATTTTAATGTTCTGATAAAATAGCTTGCACACGGGTGTATGACAAGCTTAACCCAGCTAATGTAGGGTATCATAAAGTTCACTCTGACGAGTTTTTGTACGGCTTAAAAACCCTAAAATATGTAGGCAAGGGATCTTCCCTTTTTTTTCTGTACGTTGATACTCCTGACTTCTCACCAAAATGTTGTACATTAATAACTTTTCAACAGTGAGGACTAGTTTTGGCATCGTTGAATAACTTGACTGTGCTTTAAGATCAGTCTGTTTGTAGCCATAACAGCCAGTACTAACAGAGATGCTGGAACAAAGTATCCCTGACGATTGTTTCTAAATAGTCCGTTGAAGTCATTTTTCATTATAAACATGTATCTTCTCACTATATGTTCTGGTTTAGCGAGACGAAAAGCGTCACCATCTGCATTGTATCCATATGTTTACAAAGTGCCGGGCTATACCATTATTAAATACAATCATCACATCTCAACCTTGTTTATGTGCTTCCTTGTCAGGAAAGTAGTTACAAATCCTGTTTTTCGGGTTCGTGAAATGTATGCGCCCCGAAAGATCATTGAAAATTTGTTTCATCCTCAAGCTATTCGTATTTCAAACGTAAACCAGTTTAAATATGTGTTTCAGATTGAACATATTCAATGTATGATAAAAGTTTGTAAATTCAGTACCATTGTGAAGTTTTAAACTAGTGATGTTATTTTCAACGAGTTTGATACATATTGTGAGTACACCATTCACCAGTCTTTTTTAAGTGAGGTATCTGAAATTAGAGCCATTTCCCGTTAAATCTACACGTAGGCCCGTGAACGCTGAGTCCATTTGAGACGGCAATTGATTTGTGGGAATTGCTGTCTAAGAAGTAGCATGATTCTATGACGTGGATGTAAGCCTGTTGATTGGTGCTTAATGCCGTTATCAGAGAATCTACTAGTGGGCAGATTCTAGCTTGAATGTTCTAGAGCAGAGCTCTGGACTGTTGGCTTTAGACAGTTGTCATATTGTGTCGTTTAAGATGAATCCGTTTAGTGATGGAGTGTCATTATCTCCAAGAGGGCTAGTATTTGATGACAGTGTTTAGGCATTTGGCTCTAAAAGTCTGTTCTAGACAGTTGTTTCTAGACAGTTATTGTAGAGAGTGTCGTTAAGATGTGTGTGTTCAGTGACGGCGTGTCTTAAGCACCTAAGCACGATGAAGATTCAAACTATGGTTAGACAATGGTTATGAAATGGTTTGACAGATAGTTAGATACAATCAGTCGATTATGGGCAATTGCCGAGTGTACATAAGTGCCTTTAAGTCTAGTCATGTGCTAATTTTGTGTGACACCCTTTCAAAAGGGATTGCGGACTTGACCGAAATATAAATTGTGATTAAAGCTTACAGGTGACTGGGGGCGGGTGGACCCAACGCTTGTCACTATGAAAACTGTGTATAAATACACTTTTATCTCAATAAACCAAGCAATATTATTAATTATTCTTATTCCATTAATTCAACTATTCTTACCTGTCCCTTCACACGTGTAATAATTTCTTTGACATTTTGGTGTATCAGAAGCGGAATTATATATATATATATATATATATATAAACCTAGGAGTAGAAGTACGGCCCTCACATCCTGGTTAACATTAAGACCACGTTCTTTGAAGTTTTAGAACTTTAGCTCGTGCCCTGACATGTTGGTGTAATTGTGGGGTTTAAAACGCCACATCTTGATTCAACGACACATGCCCTTATATATTTGGTAATTGACAGATGATGCCCCATAAAACACTATTTAATTTGGTCCATTCAAGATATTTTTTTTGCTTTTGCTCTATTATATATTGATACGAGGCCATGAATTTTCTACATAGCAGCTTGTGCGATAAGATCGCCTACACGTTTGGAGACAGTGGTTTGTCTTGTCTTCTAATATTTTCTTCGACTTAAATTGTCATTAAGAAAATCCTTCAAATCTGAACAAACCACAACCCCTTCATATGGATCCTTGTTTTAAATGTTAATTTTTATAAACTAATGAATGTTTTGCACACATATTTATTACATATATTTATGACAAATCACATTTAATATGGCGGTAATATTATTGAATAAAACATGAAATAGCAGAAAAACCATTATCCGAGGCTGCCATTTGGAATGTGCACCATGGCTGTTAAAAGGAAAATCTGGGATGACCTCATAGCAAAATAAAAACCTTTACATTTGTAGTATATCTGCCCCAAGCTTCATGCTTCTATCATCAATAGCACAATTCTACAAAGTATTTCACCTATCTGCTGTACTATTATACTAAACTATAATGTTTAGAAGCTGTACATGTGTCTATATTCTAAAATATGTTTAAAATTGGTTCATAGCGTAGATAACGATTATATTTATTTTAAACCGTTATTATTGTGATTCAACGTCCACATCAAAACACCCCTCATATCCTAAAAAATACTTTCTCAACCAGGCATAATGGATATGTCAAAGAATATAATTACGGCCATCTCCAGTGGCCCATCTGGGTGTGAAAAATCCCATTTTGTCTCCAACTTTATCCGTCACTTGAACACAATATGTGACGTTAAATTTGAAAATAATAAACACCTGGCAAGCGTGGTTCAAACAAGACGAGCCCGGACCCCGTTTAATATTCTGTGAGGGCTTGATATAAATTGATGGTGACTGTAACAACTCGCCACAGCTGATTACCCTGTATGAACTGGTGAATATATTAAACGAGTTGGCCATCGATATTTTCACCAAAGATTGTAATCACCAAAGTATTAGCATCACGTTCTTTACAAAAAATATATTCAACCAAATATACATTTTCTTGAATGTCCACTTTATAGTTTCGTATAATTATCGAAGGAATAAAGCCCAGATACAAATCTTTGAGTGCCAGGTTTGACCTAAAAATTCACTTTTTCGGGAGGCCTATACATATGCCGTACGTATGCACCACGAATATATTCTTATTGATTTAAATCCAGGTACACAGGAATAGTTCCGATATAGAAATAATGTAATTCCCACAAGTGTTGGATGCTCATGTACTTAACATGTAAAGGCTATAAAAACATCTACATGACCCAATTACAGATCATTTCACTATGGTAACACCCAATATGTTAAAGCATACCCCTCTGTTACGTGCAATGCATTGAATAAACCATCAACAAAGGGTCACTCCGCTAAAAATGCCATACAAGAATATTATTGACTCTCTTTGCGAATGTGCATACAATACTTTAAAAGGGAGAATTCAATTTTTAGAAATGCGCAGAAGACAAAGATACGTACTACCAAGAAGGGTGTGCGCAAACTAGTAAACAAGGAAACTGTTGGAGGAAAAAGAGACGAATTTTGGTCTAGAAATCGGGAGTATTTTTACACTTAATTTTAGTACCTTAATCAATAATATCTTGAGTACATTTTTCTATAAGTAGGAAAATGGAGCATATGAAAAGTATTATTATGATAGCCCTGGAAAATTTTCACCATTTTGAGCAATGCCACTAACAAGTGGATTCGGTCAACAGTATAGTGGTCTCAGAGTAGGACGAGGAAATAGAAAAAATTATCGCCTCAAAACTTGACAACAAGTCTAAATGGACTAAATACCATCAGGTGCTACAGCGCTATTTACATTTTAGTAAACAACCACCACTATCTGAAAACGCCAACAGAGCGGAAGAGTTAGTTCCTCTCTTCCCGGTGGTACTAAAGGCTGTACCCAACTAAGCACGTAAAAAACAGAACTTTTACTTGAGCATAATATCTATATATAAGCTGTATCGCGATTGAGGTCAACGGGGAGGTGATAATTCACGACATGCCTCCCTAAGGATCAAAAATTGTGTATTTGACCAACGATATGCTTAGATAAAGAAGACCCAGTAAGCTGTCAGGATGGCGAGAGTTTCTCGTGGAATTTAATGAACAGGCCCACTGTATAATAATTGTTTCCCCTGGATGTGCTTTATACCACTACCATTGGAATGTGTATGAAACTCAATTTATTGTTGTGCATTAACATAATATAATGTGTAGGGTGTATACGTATTTGGTGTGTCTAGTTTAAATCCCACAGGATAAGAGTAAAGGCAGGAAATGAATTATAATGCTTTTATTACTAGCTAATTCATTTATTGTTCTTAAAATAAACATTTAACCACAACATTTGATTTATTATTATCAAAGCCTGGTGCTTTTTATTGAACATAATACTATAGAGCATTCCATTTTATTTTATTCACTTATTGAAATTTTTCCCATCACTTATTGGACAATAATTTGTAAAACCAAAAATAGTTTGTCAACTTACTAAATGTGAATTCAATGTTAGAAATGTATTTGTCAATTTATATTTAAGTAATACTTGATGTTGCTTCTCTAAACTGTAGTTAATCTAGATGCAAAATTGTTACTTCATTTAAAAAATATCAATTGAATGCTCAAAAAAGTAAGAGTATAGTCTTTAAATAATTTGTAGACAACTTTTTAAAAGTGAAATATTATATAAGACGATTATTGGAAAACATTGAACATTAACTATTGAATGGAATAGAAAGATTTTCACGACTAGGTTTGCTATCTACTGATTATACCTTAATCATCGGATTTAAGTACTTGTGAGGTTTTATAATAAATTGTATATGTATCTATATCGTGGGGATAATACAAATGGACATTGGGGATATTTTCGCCCAACGAAGAAATGTATTTTTTTTATTTGGGAGGTAAATTATTCAACTGCAATGTCCACACAACTATTGCTGTTATTTTATATAGCAGATAAAACCATGTTTCATTCATAGTTCTAACATGATTTATATAAACTAGAACTTAATTGTTTGTTTACTGGCTTTATTTTTAGTTTAAATATTTAGTACCTTGGTAGCTATTAATATTTTTGGGATATTGATGCTAAATATTACGAACAAACCTGCTTCACTACAAGATAAGCTAAAATGTTGATTTCTCATATTTCTATTACCTGGTTATAATTCCGTAATGTTTTAGTTATGTTATAAGGATCTTGCCTGACATTTAAAACAAGCGTTGTCATTGTTGTGTTGGCTAAAATGTAAATTATTATATGGTCTATCAAACAATGTTACAATAATCAATTAATAATGACTAAAAAGGTTATTTTATATTTTTATTTTGAAAAGGTATAATTCTGTCTAAGTGCATCTAATAAATGTATACTTAAAATAAGTATTTTAGCTACGTTAACTTATTATGACTATTCAATTTACGATAAAATTATAAATATGGAGATTTTGTTTGAGAAAAATAAACTAATTAAAATTGAGTAGATAATAAACTGAGTTAAGGGTTCTCAAATTGCTTATTTGTAAGGAAAAAAAGTGTATCTTTTTTTTATTCACATCTCACACTTTTAGGAACTTACCACTAAGCTTTCAATGGACTAGAACAATGGTTCAAAACTTGGGGTACGCGTACCCCCAGGAGTAAGTGCCAGGACGTTAGGGGATACGCGAAAATATTTGAATAGTGGCGAAAAGCGCTTCATATAACAGCAGTGTAAGACAAAAGATCAGTCAAAGCTATAAAATTAACTCAATGATATGACGAGGGGCAGTGCGGGCTTTCTTATATATTTGACCTTGAGAAAATGGTTTAAGCTTAAAACACAAAATAGTTTTTATAATTATTAATAAATTAAATGTGTCGGTTTTATTGTAACTTTTGTTTTTTTATTTTTTATTTAGCACTGCGTCTTAATACCCGTTCAGGTTATACGCTTAGATATTAATTACGTTGATGTATTAGAAATTAGAAAGGTTGAATTTAGAGGAAGTGAACCCGCATTTGTGTGGAGGGAGAGTGGAAAACTACTTAGGAAAGACCACTCCCAGTTCACCCTACCAAGATTCGAACCTCGATCTACTCATTCTCAGCAGTCAAGCTCAACACGAAACTAGAGCGTTAGCAAACTACGCAAGAGAGGTGGGTCTCTTTTGTTGTTTTTTGAATGTAAAAATATAACTATGCACTCTGTATTCAGTTTACTATCACATTGTTTTTTAATCCCATTACTAGACCATTTATTTTCACTTGCAAAAAATAAATCATAAATAACTACTAGTGTAGTAATTAAAAAATTTTGCTGAACATTAAGGGCACCATTTATGGAAATAGACTGCCAAGGAGTAAGCAAGTGAAAAAAGGTTCAGAGCCGCTGGACTGGAATTCCGGTGACGGGAAAACCAAGGCTCATTTATCAACTCATATACTGAAGGGGGTTTTCCCAAATGTTATTTATTACTGTGTATTTCCCATCTCGTATTAACTTAAATGGGGCACACTTCTTATAAATCGATCATCCTTATCCTTACTCAGTAGATTAGGCCTTTAATATTCCTTGTATTTAACTTAATTATAATAAAACAATTGTACGTTTGATTTTTGAATATTTTTGTTGTTGAAAAAGTAGGTATATAAATAAGTTTCTCAACTATGCTAGTTTCAAATGGTTGTTTAACAAAACACTCTAAACAAATTATAACAATAAACCAACTATAAAGCAGGGATAAAATCCAGTAAACACTTAATGTAGTATTCTACTAATTCCACGCATAATCAAACAATACAAATAGCCACATGATGGGAAAAAATTTCAATAAGTTTTCAAACATTTAATACTTAAACCACAAAATCAATCAATTTTTTGAGCAATTCAAGTCTTTTGAGTTATTTATTCAGTTGTTAAATCATCTCCAATTTATTTATATGGTTATTGCTATTTGGAATATACTCTTCTTTGACTGCTAATCTGAAAAAAAAAAAAGATAAAATTATCAATAAACTCCATTACATCTTTTACAAGAGATATCAACTCATTATTTTATCTTTGAAAATAATTCTATTGTGGTTCATAATTTGTAAAGTAAATATCAGAAAAAAAAATTACCCGTATATAACCATTAAAAAAATTATACATATATAATTATTATATCTGTTTTGCTGTAAGGAATTAAATCGATATGCACCTATTTAGGAGTAAGTGATAACATTTTAATAAAGAATCCTAGTTTTTATAAATTATATATATATATATATATATATCAATAAAAATTATTCATATGCTAGGTGTGCTACTTCATAAATGAATGTGTTGTGATTGGAACCCCATATTTGTTGAAAATAGTATGTTTTTGTTTGCTTAATAATCTTGAACTATGTTCAATAATCACATTTAATACACCAATATATTGCATTTCTAAACCACTAATATAAAATAATGGTAGTTCGATCTAGTCCAGTTTTAATGAAAGATATAGAACATTCAAAAAATATATTGTAATCAGTTTTGGAATAACTAGAATATTTTATAATACACAACCAAATACTAACAATAGAAAGAGAATTAGAAAATTTTGTTTGAGCAGCCATAAAGTGCAACTTAATTTCAGAGCTGTAGAGAAGTGATTCTCAAATTATAGTCTACAGTCCACAGATGGATCGTTAGCGTCCTCCTTGTCGACATCAATATGATCCATAAAATGTAAGTCCTTTCTTTGGTGCCTACAAATGAATAATGTGCAATGTCACCACAGTGTAACGCACTTAAAACATGTGATTCACTTAGGCTTCCAGTTGACAGCGATTTGAGATGGTACCTCTGAATACCATTTGAAATATACTAAGGCTTAAACTTTATATAGTTTCCGTTTGAAATTACTATTTCGACCTCTGAACCCACGGATAAAAGTTAATTAGATACTTCTTAATTTTGAGCGTTTTACTTGAAAAGGAAGTAGAAAAGTAAAATGCTTTACTTGATAGAACACCCTTCAGGGACTTATTTATGGAATGTAATTTTTACTAGTAACCTACTGAAAGGGTCGCTGTGAATTACTAGAATTTTATATTACGGTGTTTACTAGAGCTTTTTGAGGACTACAAATTTTCTACTGCACAAGCAAAAAGGCAGATTAATCGAGTTTTCAAAGTATTTACGTTAGGATGCTTTGGGGCATCATTTGCACTGTCTTAAGTTGGTCGTAATCTAGTCTTTATTGTGATTGTATGCTTATTTACTAAGGCAATAACAATAAATACTTGTCATAAGTTATGTTTAGGAAGAAACATTTATCGGCAAGATGCCAAAAATAGTTGTCAAAAGGGAAGGAATAGACCAGCGATAAAGAATATCCCAGATAGTAGTGAATATTGTATTATGTAACATTAACTAATGTAGCATTCCACACTTAAACGCCATTTTAAAACCAAACACAGAAAATACGTTGGAAATCCTCTAATGTTCCTTCAAAATTAATGAAGGAATTAATCCACTATGTATTTCATTACAAATGATGGTGAACATGTCAACGCTTCAGGTTTATCATACAGTGTTGACAAATACTGAAAGATTATATTTTAGCCTAGAGCTTGCTAAAACCTGATGAAACATAATGGCATTAATCATTCTTAAAAAAAGGGCAAAGAATACTGTTGATAAGGTCCTTTTTTCCAATTATATTACTCAACATTGAATAGTATGCTAGGCTGAAGATGTAGAATACTAGTTCTTATAGTGCCTTTGTCGGAGTCTTTGCTCATCGCTACAAAGTGATGAGTCCACCAATATATTTGACAAATATTTGTGAGAATATATATTCAGGAAAAGTACACGATGAATATTTTCTCCTCCAATCCTCGCCTCCTAAGACAAAAGAGGAAGCCATTTTAAAAGGATTTAACTATTTCGTTGTGTTTGAGAGACAGTATTGGACACACTTTAATGGTATTCGCACTGACAGTGCTTTGAAGAAGGGTAGTGGAAGGTAAAATTTACCTGCATGCGTCAAAACATGTTCACCAGTGATAGAAGAAATGCACTACAAGTTTAATTGGGAAGAACTTGCTGTGATAAGTATCCCAGTAAAAATTTACCTGATGTAGAGTGCATGTTTAATCTTCAACTTCACCATGATCGATTTCTTATGGTTTGCCAAAGTGTCATATCTTGCTGATATTTCAGCATCACGAAAGGTTTTAACATTACTTTTCACGGATAAGATTCTACCGTTTTTAATATATATGACCAAAAATATGTATTAATAAAAAGAAAGAGCTTTTGTATAGATAACTAGACCAGTGAGAATTTGAAAATTTCAAAACCATACAGGTTTTTATTCTCTTGTGTTTAGGGAAGAAGTGGTCGTGGAGTATTTCAAAGCTTATCCACGATGTCTTCGTAAACAATCTGTAAAGTGTTTTCTTAAAACAAACACTTTATCTAAGTGAATAAGGAATCAATTTTAAGTGATAATCAATTTTGAATATTATATTCTCATTGAGAGGGTTATGATTTTGAGGAACTTGTCTCAGACAGGTTTTATTTTATTTATTTGGCACCGCGTTTTACTTACTGTTCAGGCTATACACTTAAGGACTAATTACGCAAATGGATTAGGAATTGGGAAGGTTAAATCTAGAGGAAGTGAATCCAAATTTGCGTAGAGTGAGAGTGGAAAACCATTTATGAAAACCCCCAGATCACCCAACCGAGATTATAACCTCAATCTCCCCGTCCTCGGCAGTCTATCTAAACACGAAACTAGCACATTAGCCAACTACGCCACTGGGGTGGGTCTCAGACAAGTAGTTGAGGTGGGTTTACAGAGGTAAAAGTTTGGTGGTCTTTGGCTGGCCCTAAATTTAGAATATCCTAAACTCACTCACATGGAATTGAAGTACTCACTGCAATTTCCAACCACATATAAAGCTGAGATATTCTTTATCTGAGGGACGGAGGCAAAGAAGAAAAATCTGTTAAACTTAGTGCTCGACATAAGATTGCAACTTTCCAGTTTGGAACCATACATAGTTTAATTAATGTATCATGCCAATCTTACCATTAATTTGGATTGTAATTGCTGCTGCTATTGGGAAATAAACACCTCTAAATTGACTAATCAGAACTGATTTTTTTTATATTAATTTTTAATATTTGGTTTCTATTTATTCTTTGCTACCACCAAATCCTTTTTCCACTTTTAAGCGAAAATGGGTGAACGTGAACCTATGATTTAAAGCAGATATATGGTTTTGTTCCTAGTTTGTTGATCTATTTGTTTTGTTTGTTATCATTTAATTAACCATTATTAATATAGGTGGTGACCTGGTGGTCTAGGGGTAAGGTGTCAGACTTCTATGCTGGCGGCCGGGGTTCGATCCTCGGTCCCGGCAAAGATTTATCTGATTACCAAACCCTTCCTTCACCTCTGAAAAGACATCTTGTGAATGTGAGGAATGCCAGGTCTCCACCGTGGTTCGGATTCCACGTTAAACTCTAGGTCCCCCATTTCATCTCACAATCACCCTACCATTGCACATTAGCGTAAGTGCGTACAACCCGAACGGGTAGTAAGACGCGGTGCTAATAATAATAATAATAATTAATATAGGTGGTAAATCTTAGATTAGTATCAAAGGGAAAGGATCTTCATATACATATTTATCAAAAATATACACTGTTATTTGGTAGTGTTTTTTTATAATATATTTAACTAGAAGGATGTTCTGCCTATCCATGTTTCCCGGATAAAAAGATCTACTTCCCAGTACTGTAAGCTATATTTTGCTACTTTTGATTGAAATAATGTAAAATAATAAAAGTGTTTGTTTGGAAATCCATATATTGTTTAATATAGTCTAGACGTGGTAATTTTATTACAACACTTCTCAATGGTTAGTAAATTAAAATCCTCATTCAAAGAAAATACATAACGTAATACTATATATGTACCTATAAAATATAAATCTAGAAATAGCTAGCTAGCTAGCTATCTTAGTCTAGTATTATAACTAGCTCTATTTAGCTATCTTACCCTAGTATGTTAAGAATAATAAATACAAACATTTTAAATAATGATATGTATTTTCCAATTGCACAGATACAAATGCTCCATTATATATCTATTCATTTAGCTCAAATCTTCATTCTGAATACTTACGAATGATAATAAATAATTCCCAGATATTTTTAAAATCGTAGAGTATGTAAACTATTCCACTTATCACATTTATCATGAAATGACTTTTTTAAAGTAAAAGTAAACGTTAACAAGTATTTTTTTCTGATCTTGTTTTTAAAAATAAAAATAAATAATTTGTAATGTATTATATGTGGTTTTAAAAGGACTAAAAAACAATAAGACTTAATAATATGAAACTTTTTACACGTTTGTTTGTTGGTAAATGAAATATAGCTGTAAAAAACAAATAAATAATACACTATAAATATATTTTGCTTATATTCACAATATTGGTGGAAATGTCTAAATAGATTTATAATTATTGGTTACAATATATACAAAAAGTTGTATATTTAAAACATTAACATTAAACAAACAAAAATTGACACTCACCATTCCGTATTGAAAAAGTATCTGTATTAAATTTTTATTGAGAAAGTGGAGATATATCTTTAGGAGCATCAATATTTTCACTTAGACTTTGAACGTGTCCTGAGTCCCATTTTTTTAAATACTCCACTACTTTTGTGTGCCCAAATGTTTGCGCCTCGTCCATAGGAATGTTCCCCCACCTTGAAAATAAAATATATACAATACAAATATAAAAGTAATTATCATTATTTACAACTTAATTCAGTTTCAATTTCCTTTAGTAAACAGATGAAAAATAATCAACTGACCCATTGAATGAAGGCTATTGTTGAAAAACAACCTAACTTCACTAAAAATAGTATATTGTACCCACACGGCCTCAATTGGAAGGCATGTTTGTGTAAACATTGTATATTGTGAGTGGCGAACGACATAACGAGTGTTACGAGGTTGTTATGATGATTCTATAAACAAATAAACTAGCGGAGCTGGCCCATAAGGTGGTGTCAGCATTCCTTAGATACAAACCAGGCCTGCGGTTAGGTTAAAATGGGAGGTTTTGGAGCCCCTCGCGGCTGACGGCAGAAGACCGTAATCTAGGAGGTCATGCTGCCTGCCACGGCGCCACGCGTGCTAAGTCGTCGGGTTCATCAAGTACCAGTCGGGGCTCCTGCTCAAGCCTAGGGAACAAGGTTCGACGACCACGCAGGTACTGCCTAGCAGTATGACCGGCCATTGGGTAAACCTCATAACACCTCGTTTTGTCACTCGCTTCTTTATATTCTCTAAGTTCTTCATTCTAACTTCACTTTGAACATCACATTTGTAATAAATATATAGTAGTATTAATAAACCTTTCTAAAAGCCAAGTCTAACGTCAATCACGAACACACACACAAGCAATCATATCACATCCCCCTTATCCTCGGCCAAGGACATCCTGACAGATCAACCAGGCCCACATATTTAAGATACGGAAAGGGAGAATATATTGTTATTTATAAATGATGTCATGATATTTTAATTTTATTTTATTTTATCAACAGTCATGTAATAATAAATTACAGAAAAACATATAACACATTTGCACACAAGATTAAATAATAGATTATTATCATTGAATAAGAGAGATTAAATATTGTGATTGTGTAGGATAAAAAATGATACTATTTATTTGAACGAAACATGGTAAAACAAGACTAAGTAAGATATTTTAATAAAAACTTTTCAAGAGTAATTTGTTCATCTTGTTGTTTGTTTAAAATGAAAGAGAAGTTTTTACCGCTATGCCTGCTTCTAATGAGGCTATGTTGATATTTCAGCTCTCAGAAGAGATGGCGTTGCTTACTTTATATAAACTAGTAATTTTTTTCCATCATGTTGGTAACATTACTGGATTGTTGAATGAGCCGGAAGGTTTGCTCGTCGTAACCCAAACCAAGAATAATTGTAGTCAACACTAGGTTGTAAGAAATATATAGGACCAAAGAAAGAATAATAAATAACAACACCGCTCTACCTAAATTGATGTTTGGCTTAATATCCTAACGCTATTATTTAGATTTATTATTTATAATAATATAATTTTATTGTTTTACAGATAAATACACAAATCCTACAATCAATTAAACATTGTGAAGCTGAATTGTCTTGTATTGCGTAGTAATGAACTAATACATATATGGATTAGGCAAAACCTAACTTATAAGTTTTTAAGACACTTTATATCAACCTACTCGCATTTTGGGGTACCTTTTTAATATGTAGTATACATATGCGTGACTTGGCTACATCACTCGTAGACCAGGTTTGTGAAAAGATTTACCAGTGTTAATGTATCGTAATGTATCGTTGCACAAGGGATGCCCAATTGTACTAATCGGAGGCTCTTTCCATGTCGCGATGAGATAAGGTGATGGTGATAGGGAATATGAGGGTGTGGAACCAGTGTAAATTCTTAAACCTAACTTAAGCCAAACTAACCAAATCCTGGTGACCGTTGGGATAATTCCCCTTCGGTAAAACTACCCATGGTACCAGCCAGGAATTGAACTCGGGACCCCTTAGTTTGTAGCCAGGTGCAGTGACCACAGGGACGGTTGGTCAAGAGATTATCAGTTTTTATAAAAAGAACAGTAAATATGTTATTTTTTACAGCACATCTCACACATTGTGTTTGAGTTATCTCGGTCTAAGCATCTTAATTATATTAGTAGAGTAGGGATTAGGAAAGTAGAATTAAGAGTAAATACACCCATATTTTTATGAAGTAAGATTGGGAACCCAATAATATTATTAAAATCTATGGACTGCGACATTATTGGCTTTGTACAGTGAAGAGCATGCTAAATTCCTAGGTCAAACCACTTTTGATCACACAGTTTAAATCTCGGTCAAGTCAAATTTCTTGGTCTTACTCCTAGCAACGTGTGAAATAAATGGTACGGTGTACCGCACAGATTTTCTCCCGTTTTATCTTAAAATATACATGTATTAAAAACTCATAAGGTTTGTGAAACGAAATCATAGGTATGTACGTTACATTGTTGTAGGAACAGTACACCAAAGATCATAAATGGCTTAATATATACTGTTACTTTAAGGTAATGAGAACTGGAAACATTGTTACAGAAAAAATGAAAGAAGAAAAACATCTTTGTCCACCAAAGACCATGAGAATCAAATTCATTTTCAAAGACCTGAATTAAAAAGATTTGATTATAGCCCAGTAATAATCGATTTTATAAAAACACATAACAAATAAAATATTTGTATCTTTAATAGTACTACAATTTTACAATGGTAAGTTATTTTGTATCTCAAATAGTTGCGAAGAAATCATGAAAATTGGAAATTTCCCCAATGTAAGGTACCCTCAAAGTCATTTTCAGAAAAAAATTAGAATGGCCATCTTGTTTATAATGCTAAACAGTGTCTAGATATAAAATTTAATCAAAATCATTAGTGCGAGTTTTGAGAATATTGATTTTTTTCTCTCTTTGCCCTTCAGTAAAATACCCTTAGTTTTAGGGTTATGTGTCGAATTAAAATAAAAACTCAGTGGGACCTTATGAAAACCCCAGATACCAAGTTCTAGCCCAATCGGTAAAATTGTTTCGTCTCTAGCCAAAAGTACAAACAGACAGATAGACGGCAATGCGGAAACTAATTGTTTTGGTTTTAGGGGGTCATGAAACGTCAACATTTATGTGAGGTTGGGGTTCAAATTCCACACAGTTGTACTGATGGTTGTTTCTTCTAAAAAATTTCCAGATTTCCCTCCATGGTAATGAAGGTACTTTTTCCGTAAATTCTACCTTTTTTATCCCTACCCCATACAAACGCGAATAACCCGGATAGGTAGTAAGATAAGGTGAACAAAACAAGATATACCGTAGTCTCAAGATTGTTTTAGTTTTTCAACGTGCACACCTCTTAGGGCGTAAACAACTTGGGCTATTTTTTTTTATCTTTAGCATTTATAAATGAATTTATTAAAAACAGCTAGGCCAGGAATAATTAAGCATACAAATGCATAACCTCTTATTGCTTTGACGAATAAATTGACGGATTCAACATCAAAAGCGAAGGAAAATAGATGCACTAACATAAACATCACGTATGTAGGTATATATATATACCTATATATATATACCCCCATATAATTGCTTGTTATTACTAATCATAATAAACAAAGTCTCAATTTGTGCCGAGACTTTAAGAAATGAGCAATATTCATGGAAAGAATTTATAGTGTGTCGTTCAAGGTTTGGTGTTAAGCCGTATGTTTAGTTTTTATCAAATACCTGTGTGAATTACATTTCATTCGCCCTTCATTTCGTATCTATTTGATAATATTAGTAATTGTTTACTTAATGTTTACTGTTGTACAGAATTATATGTTCCTAAAAACCCTTGTCGACCAATCTGAACCTAAGCATTAAATTTAAATTATAAAGTCGCAGAGAACTCCTGCTCTACATTCCTTGGGGTATAATAGTATATGTAAGACACACAGGAACGTAGTCAAGGGGTATGCCTGAGCGGCCCACAATGTAAATTAAAAGTATTTACCTTAGTGTTGGAATGTTGGGGGGTGAAAGATGAACGTGGTTGGAGTTGTGACTTTCATATGAAGAGAGGATTGGAGGGGTGGGGGGTGGGGGGGCGATCATGGAGTAACCAGTTTATTCCTTTTGCACTTCAACAATCGTCTGGTATAAATAACATTGCTTGTTTGTTTTCTCGGACTAATTACGTATTTTAAATTGTTCGATGAATTACTTTTCTACAATTGTGTATTGTTTTATGTTTAATATCTACAATAAACTATAAATAGCAGTGAGCCGTGAGTTTAATTTATGGTCATAAACACAACTAAAATGAAAAAGACTCGGAAGAGGACTAGAACACTCGATCAATTTTTAATTAAAATACTGAAGGTAAGTTTTATCCGCTAATATGTGAGAATCGCCAGGTATACAATAAAATATAAGAAAATCTACGTATAAAACTACTAAACAAAGCAAATTAAGCAGCACGAGAAATAATGCTGATGCGGAATTTCAGATAATTTTCAACAATATAATCAATAGAGTAAATTACTTTGGAGTGATATCTTCGACATCCAGAATAACTAGAACCCAGAGACATAGAGAAAATCCTCCAGAAAGTACCTCAGAAGAATACTACAGGAGAAGAGTGCTCATTCCATATTTGGAGGAAATTAAGAACTAACTGGATTAGGTAGTAGTTTGCGACACACAGAAACTTATTTTGATATTGCGAGGATTGAACTTTCTAATTCCTAAATATTCCCCGGATATAAATTTTAAATAACTTTATGATTTTTTCAGATTTTACAGCGAAGATATGAAGCAAACAAATTTAAATATGTTAACATCAGAATTTGAGCTGTGGTCACTGAAATGGCAAAACACTCATCAGGACAGAAGGTCAATAAATGGTGTAGATTCCATTACTGAATTTAGCGAAGCCCTCTTCCCAAATATGCATGTATTATCGAGGAGTTTAGCAACTCTTCCGGTGAAAACAGCTTCTTCAGAACGGTCCTTTTCTACACTGAAACGTGTAAAGACCTATCTTCGAAACCACTTGGACAGGAAACACAGGGTTAGCATTGATGTAAATACATAGGAAACCAGTAGACGTAGTTAAAATTATAGAAACTTTAATGCTATAGCTTAGAAGAATAAAACCTGTAAATTGTTTATCTTACCATGGACAAAGAATATTCTTTTGCCATTTAAAATATTTTTAAATGTGTTGTAATGTACACACATTCATAATATGTTATTATTAATAAATTATAAATTTGTTTTATTTTAAATAAATTATTATCTTTTCGCAAAAAATTGTGGCCCCGCTACCGCCCCCACCCCCCTACTCCCTACTCCCCTTCCCGAAAGTATTTTCTGGCTACGTGCCTGAAGACACATTTGGGTATAGATATTGAAATTACTCATTCTAAAGTTAGGTTAATTAAATCATCATTTACATATTTTTGGAGCATTACATTTGTACTGAAACCCAATTGTAATATAGTTTTGTCCATCGTTGTTGTTCTACTCTCCAACCGTGACAATACGGAGCGTATAAGCTGAGTGAGGTTCGAAAGATGACATTAGAAAGTCTTGAGCTCCACATTGACAAACCGCACCTTTAACGAATGGGAGTGTTTGTTATGAACAAGAAAAGACTACAACTGGGGAAAGTGTCCATTATTAACGACAAAATTAAGACCAGTTTTTTGGGTGAGAGCTATAAACTGAACTTCTAAAATTCATGTTATGATAATTCAACTTAAATTCCAGTGTTTACAAAAAGTAAACAAACTTACAAACTATCCATAGCTTCATGAAATTTGCGAAGACACTGGATTTTGTAAGATAAGAAAGGAATTATTTCAAAAGTAATATATATCAATCAAGACTATGGTATGGTCTAATAAATATATTTATTGATTTAGCCGTCTTATAGTCACGCATTGATAGGAGTTAAAGAAACTACACCGGTACATGGATCAAGGAAGAAGTATAAATTCTTACATAATAGCATTATATAAAAGTGGGGAAATTTGAATCAACCAAATAAAGAGGAGGTAATAATTATGTGTTATATTGGTGATACAACAAATAAGTGTCCTGTTCCAAGACATGGACAAACTTGTAATGTAAATTAAACATCCGATCAATATATTATTATAATTACCTATCTTTGCAGTTATGAGGAACTCTACAGTGTTCCAAAAGGAACTCCACACAGTCAAAGTGTCCCTCAGCAGCTGCTAAGTGAAGAGCAGTGCGCCCATCGTAGTCAGATAATGTCATATCCATACCTGAGAGGCGATGTCTGTAAGTAAGATATGTTGTCATGGTAGTTTAAGTGTAGGTGCAAAGATGCAATCATTTAATTTAACAAGATAATTAATATAAATAAGAAAAGTGATAAACCAATAGGACTAAGCTATTGTTTCCGCATTCACTAGCCAAATAACTATAAAGATAGTAGATTTAATAATATATTGTTGATGACCTGGCGGTTTAGGGGTAAGGTGTCAGACTTCTATGCTGGCGGCCGGGGTTCAATATTCGGTCCCGGCACAGATTTATCTGATTACCAAACCCTTCCTTCACCTCTAACAAGACATCTTGTGAATGTGGGGAATGCCAGGTCTCCACCGTGGTTCGGATTTCACGTTAAACTGTAGGTCTTTCATTTCATCTCACAATCACCCTACCATTACACATTAGAGTAAGTGCGTACAACCCGAACGGGTAGTAAGACGCAGTACTAATAATAATAATAACAATAATATATTGTTTGCATATCGTTTGATCATTGCTATAACTTATAACGCTAAACATAATAATGATAGTTTCAGTTAAAGTAACCGTCACAGTTTGGTCTACGTATGCTCTTATAATTCAGATGGACACCCACTCTGAAATAACAATAAATTGAATATAAATTAATGTTCTCGGACTAGAGCCATTCAATCCCGAAAACGTTAATTTCAATTCAAACAGCGGCCACAAAAGCCTTCAATACAAACAATGAATTGGTTTTCTTTATATATCAGAAAACCAAAATGTTTCCCCTTGTATTTATCTAATAACCAAACATATAATAGATATTAAAAAGTATCAAGTTAACAATTAACTTTATTATTCAAACTAAATTTTAATCAAATTTAAAATATCCCAATTTTAATATTTTCATACACCATTGTATGGTTTAAGTCCAATATAAAAAAACCTTTTTACAAAAAAAATTCAACCAACTTAAAAAAACGCACCAAAAAGTAAAAAATAATACCTTTTTTAATCTTCCTTAAATTTTCACACATTTAAGTCAGCACCAAATGAATAGCTAAAACAAATTACTTCCTACAACCTACAAACTCTATACAAACTAAAGTTCACATGCTTGAATAATGATCTTAATATTTTTAATCACAAATCAGGGGCTGCATAATGAAAATCAGCTAATTGAAGCAGAAGCACACTTTCTTCGTGTGCAGCTCCCCAAATGTAATTTTTAAATTAAATGGTGCGGTCCACCATATAAAGTTTCTCTCGCCTTTATCTTAACATAGGCATTTACTAGATAATAATAATATTTAGCACCGCGTCTTATTACCCATTCGGGCTATACGCTCATTTACTAGAAACTCTTAATATTTGCGAAACGAAATATTAAGTATAAACATTGTTGTAGAAATACTCTAACAAAGATCATGAGCATGACGTAGCACGCATGCGCTGTCTTGAGATACTACGCACGATGACATTCATTTTTACTTTCTCTAGAAACCTCGGAGAGAAAGTATTATGAACGTCAAAAAAATCTAATTCGAGATTTTTATAAATGTCGACGTTTCATGACCCGTTGAAACAAAAAAATGGTTTTCGCAATACCGTCTATCTGTTTTTCTGTACTTCTGTCTGTATACCTCAGGCTAAACCCTTAGCTATTTTACCAGTTGGGTTAAAACTTGGTGTGTGTGGTTTTTTATGCCCCCGCCCCTCTTCGAAGGGAATTTTGGAATTAGACATCTAGCCCTAAATTATTATTATTAGCACCGCGTCTTACTACCCGTTTGGGTTATACGCACTTACGCTAATGTGTAATGGTAGGGTGATTGTGAGATGAAATGGAGGACCTACAGTTTAACGTGGAATCCGAACCACGGTGGAGGCCTGGCATTCCCCACATTCACAAGATGTCTTGTCAGAGGTAGAAGGAAGGGTTTGGCAATCAGATAAATCTGTGCCGGGACCGAGGATTGAACCCCGGCCNGTGAAGGAAGGGTTTGGTAATCAGATAAATTTATGCCGGGACCGGGGATTGAACCCCGGCCGCCAGCATAGAAGTCTGACACCTTACCCCTAGACCACCAGGTCACCATCATCTGGCCCTAAAATTAAGGGTAGTTTATTGAAGAGCAAAAAGAGAAAAAATCGATTGTCTCAAAATTTGCTCTAACGATTTTTATTAAATTTTATATCTAGACAATACTTATCATTATAAGCAAGATGACAACTCTCATTTTCTTTTAAAAAAATTTACTTTGAGTGTATTTTACATTGGGGAAATTTTCCCATTTTCATCATTTCTCCACAACTATTTGAGATACGAGATAGCTTATCATTGTAAAATTACAGTACTATTAAAGCTAAAAATCTTGTATTTGAAATATATGTTTATAAAACCAATAATTTCTTAGATATGAGCAAATTATATACTTTTTAATTAAGGTATATGAAACTGAATTTGATTCTTATGCTCTTTGGGTGACAAAGATTGTTTTTCTCCTCTCACTTTTTCTGTAACAATGTTCCCAGTTCTCACTGCCTGTGAGTAAGTAACAGCGTATATTAGTTCATTTATGATCTTTAGTGTAGTGTTTCTACAAAAATGTATATACCTATTATTTCGTTCATATATCTTACTAGTTTTTAGTAAATATCTATTTTAACATAAAAGCAGGAGAAAGACTGTATGGTACACCGTACCATTTATTTTGTTTGGTTTTGATTTAGTTATTAATTTGGCACCATCTTCAAAAAGTAACAATTTGTACATTAGAAAGGGCATATTTTTTTAAATTTATAGAACTTTTTTTAGGTCAGTTTGATTTTTTTGTAAAAAAAAATTATTTTAAATTTTTTAGTTCAATTTTTTTTAAATAAGGAAGGGTAGACCTACAAAATGGCTGTCCGTATGTTGCAGGAGTGTGTGCCACGTCTTTAATTTTATTGACATAATGTATATTTTTGAAAAACTTTTTTTTATATTTTGTATAATACATTTGGATGGTGACGTCCGGTTTCTCAAATATAACCAAGGCTAACAAAAAATAAATATTTCTCACACAACGTTCTGTGTATTCTTACCTTGATTAACTACAATATGACCCCTATCTTATAAGCTACAACGTAGTGGAGCCATACAAGGTAAGCTTTCTATCTTTCAAGGTAAACAAGGGGTACTTGGCCTCTAGCAATGATTTTTTTCCCCCAAGAGTGTGACTACCCATATATTAGGCTCAGATTTAGGCTTAAGCCTATAGGGAAGACCATAATTATATGTCTTGTGGACCTCATGAAGGACTGTAAACATGTTTGCATTCCAGTCGAAATAACTGAGTTTGTAACTTATAAGTGCAAGAACAAAATTAATTCATTAATTATTACTCTATGGCGCGCTTCGGTGGCCGCATAGTTCAAGGCAAGGATGGGCAAACTACGGCCCGTTGATTTTCTAAATCTGGCCGTAGTATAAATAATTGAAATATGTTTTGTTGTGTTCCGTTATTTTGCCATCCTGACCCTCAACATTTCCAAACTTGGTCAATGATGATAAGGTTTGCTTCCTATAATAATGCGAACAAGTGTTTTCAACCCTGAAACTTAGAAATAGTGATCTTAGAAACCAATTTACTGATAAACATCTTTCTTCTTTCTTGAAAATAGCCTCCTCACAGTTTAAAATAGTGGAAGTTCATTTACAATTTCAATCATTTCCCATCCCATTATATACATCTTTTGCACTAACTTAAAAACATACTAAACCACTAAGTTATTTAAGATTGCTCTATATTCTCAATGTATTTAAAGTTACTCCAATCAATTATTATGTCTTTGTAATTATTTAGCTCTCTTATAAATAGATGTACACATCCTTGGCTGCCAATGACACTGACGATGAGATTGGATTTCAAATCTCATTTAGGTGTACTGAGGATTTTTTCTTTTATAGTTTTCCACTCTACCTCTACCCAAATGTTGGTACACTTCCTCTAAATTCAACATAACGCATCCCCAACACATTAGTGTAATTATTGCATATTCGTACAACCTTAAATGGAAGTAAGATGTGGCACTAAAAAAACTCTTTAGTTGTAACTAGAAGAATAAATTATTTCCCAATCCTATAAGTGTTACAAGTCTACATTTTTTTCTGTTAATAATCATCAACATTTTTCAAAAGCTTTGATTAACTTAACATAATCTCTTAAGAGTTATTTACCTTCAAAAGGCAAAAGACCTTTCATAGTTTACACTGAAAGATAGTATTATTACCTTGTCACACTTCATTATTGCCATATATTTTAGGCTGTACCATAGTTGAACCTATCTACCATTCAGTGTAAATAGATTGTACAATTTATCTGTACCTTCTCATTGCGGTAACATCCCCACTGGCTGCAGAAAATAAAAGATTGACAATGCTCAGTCCTTTGGTCTCATACTTGTGTCTGCGTGGGTCCTTCTTATTGGTAGCATGCTTCAAGTTGTCGTAGCGATGGAAATTGAATTCTTTCACTATCTCCTACACCAAAACATAAGATAAAATAATTACTTCAGTAAAAAACAGAACAGTTTAATTTTTTTAATGATACATACTGTATTAATCAAGTGATTTATATTATTTATATATGGATTTAATATGGAATATTTAACCTCAAGTTCAATAATATAAATCATATGCTCGTGAAATTGAATGTTAATTATTGTGCATGATTGATTGAACAGTTTTCGTCCTTCAACCATTCAATTTTGTTAACAAATTAGTTCACTGAATATATATCCGATTTAAATATTCAGGCAAGACTGTAGATATAAACCTAAACTCAAAAACCCAACAAAAAATTTGAGTTTAGATTATTGCAATAAAGTAAATAATTATTTATGCATTTTTACCAAATTGAATATTTTGTTAATTCCTCAAAATGTTAGGGGTATATAATGGTTTGAACTTCTGAGGTAAGATAAGGGGCTTAGCTCAAACATAGTGAGTCGGCAAATAAGGCTCCCAATACTTTGATTCGAAATATCAGGCCTCATTTTCAGCACTCTTGACTCAAAATTCCAGGAAACAGTCCCAATGCTCTGACTCATAATTCCAAGGCACAGTCACAAAACCTTTACTCAAAATATAAGGGTCCATTCCCAATAATCTGACTCAAAATGCCAGGGCTCAATCCCAATACTCCATCTTATAGGAATCGTGCTCAGATTTTTATGGAGCTAGTTAAAACGCGCAAGACGCCGGTGATGTGGCAAAATTTTGAAACTCTTAAATGATACAGTTGATATTAAACACGCAGAATATCAACAGATATGGACAAAATAATAAACAAATATGGTTTATGAAAGGTTAATGAGGGATTGGGCCTCTTTAAAACAAGTCAAATCTCGGTCGGGTGCACTGATAGTGTTTTTCACCAAATTATTTTCCACTTTCCCTTCACGCAAATGCCTGTAAAATCCCTCTAAATATAACCCTCCTAATCTCTAAAACTATTAGCGTAATTAATACATATGCGTATAATCCGAATGGGTAGTAGGAAGCGGTGCTAAAATAAAAATATGGAATGTCAACTTATGAAAAATTGAAAGTTGAGAGGTAAATGCGTGTTGGTTTAAAACCTTATAATATTAAACTAGTATAATATTTGTCCAACACAAAATATTAGCCTATGATAAATCATTATATTTCATTTATAACTTAATAGCTACAGGCTACAGGTTAATCTACCCAAATTAACAAATAGCTTAGTCTTTAAATTGCCGACAAATTCTAGATCATATTAGGAATAGGTATATTTTATACTGGTATATTCTATATTACTGTGTCACCATATAATATTAGACATAAAATAATTATTATATTTAATGTAAAAAGGAGTGACAAGCTATTATTAGAAAGATAGGGCTTTGTCATGTACTACAAAGTAGCAATGTCCTTTTGATGTGAAATTACATATGTACTTTTATTACTTATTCTTTAGATCAAACTATGTTGCATGTCAATCAGACAGATTGGACAGCTACAATTAAATATCAATACTTAAATAATTTACGAAAGAACTAAACAATGTTAACATATTTAAAAATGTAATCTACCTCAAAGTTTATTTCCGCTGACTATATGCAGTCAAAGAAAATTACGTATCTCCCTAAATTGAAACACGCGGTTGTTCAAATTATTGTATTTTGATAAATACTGTAGCGGGTGTCGGGGAAGAGGATTGATATGATCATATTTATGAATAAAATACTTTAACGCATGCCCTTTGCTATTAGATGATATCGGATAAAGTTACATACGCTTGCCATGCTGTCTACAAGAAAATATAGTAAAGGACGTCTATATCACAAATTCTCATAAAAATAATAGCTGAACCTAAAGAACATAATTAAAACAGATATATTTAAATCAAAGATGCTTTAGTATCTACTCACCTTTTCAAGATGTCCTTGGATTTATTTACCACGTGCAGTAAAAGAAAAAATATTCAATGATGGCTGCCACACGCCCTATCGTAAACTACATCTAACAAAAAAATGAAGTGTATATCGAGATCGACACACTGACCTACTCCGCGTCAGAAAGGACTGGCGGCAATCCAAGGAACCATGTTTCCCCCTCACCCTGCAAGCGTCGGTCACTGGTTCACTTCTCTCTCCCCTCGCCTTCATCCGTATTTCTCCTTTCTATATTCCTGAGTTTATCACCCTTTTTACTTTGTTCCGTTCGTATCAGATTTGGGACTATATTCAGGGCTGCTCCCAGGCTCACATCATACCCAATTTACTACAACCCAGCGTCGAAGGAGGAAATTCTGCACCATCACGCAACGAAAAATACGACGACTATGAAGTGTTGGCCGTCGGATCCACCGCCGCCATAGACTGGACGACGTACTTCGATCAATTAAGTATCATGAAAAAATCAATGAGTCCTTATGGGTTAAATATAATTTTGTTGTAAAAATAGACAATGTCTACTTAGACGTATTTAGTATTCTGTATATAGTCGGAGATGATTTTCATTTGTTTTGATAGTATGTCGAGTTGACAGTTAACCCACTTCAAGTCTTGTTGACTTCCAAATTTAAAGGTTTATTTTATTGGTTAAATATTGTGTCCTCCAGAATGAAGGACAAGTCTCATTATTACTAGTTTCATATATTATACATCAGTCCTAGAGACTATGTTGCTCTGTATATTTTTCATACAGTCTTTACGTTATGAGCCTTTGGCTTGGAATGCAGTAATGTCTTAGTCAGAGACTTACTAATCTCCATAAGTTCCATTTATACATTTTGAGCTAATGTTTCTCAAGACGCAGTGAACGTCATGTACACCTGTTTAATTTTTGGATAGCTACAACCAGGCTGTCTGTCTTGTATTCCATATCACAGTTGAGTTGATGGAAATCTTTATTTTGGGTTGGTCAAGTAGTCACGCTTATCATGCGGTATTAGCTTCAGTGAGCAAACCAGGGAACTGCACTAGAGTCATAGTGGGGTTCGCGCAAATAATACCTTTTTTCTTTGCTTGGTTTTTGGGCTCCTATTGTGTTAGTGTCGCTCTTAGGGTAATTGCAATTAGATTTTTTTGTACTATTGAATGCTTTGGCAGTACCGTAAGGGAAAGAGACAGGCCATAGTACTATTTTGTTGACACCTGTTTATTAGCCATCGACCACTGTAGTCCAGGAACTTTTCTATTGTTTATCATTATCCAAAATGTTTTAAAGAGATTATCTTACAACCCAGTCTAGCAAAACTGATTAAGATTTATATGTATATCTTTATGTATATTTTGTTATTAACTACTTGATTATTTTCTTCTGTAGAAAAATTCATCCAGTAGCCCGGCTCCTGCACAGCCCTAGTAGCTACAGCAAGACAATCAAATTTCTCAAAGTCTTATTGTCTACATCAAGCTTCTAACTTTTGTTGTAATTGTATTGTAAGTTCTAATTACCTCTGTTTATTTAAATAAATATATTTATTGTTAAACATAATTCTTTTCCAATTATAAAATGTGTTGCCTGTAGCTAATTCAGTGAGGCCCCTTTCCCTCAACTAGACCAAGGTTTACAAATTGGCAATAACAAAACCTGAGATAAATTAGTAATTAGTTTTTCAAAAATACAAGTTACAAAGTTAAAATTTCAAGACGCCATTGTGAACAGGTATCGTCCTTTAGGAACTACGAATGTTAACATGTAAATGCCGAAATTAATTTACAAATATCTCCTAAAACTATAAATAAAAAATTGTTTTCTTGAGTTTACTCAAATTTGAGAAAGAGTCAGAATAGATATAAATAATAAGAGATCTACTATATTATTGCTGTTGCCTAATTGAAACCACTTGTTTCGGTTTAATTCCCTCCATTTCTATAAATGAAAATGTCAAATGCTATGTCTATATCAGTGTTTTAATATCGATTTGTACATCCTACATTACAACTATTCTTATTTCATGTGTGACGCTTTTTACTTGTTTCGTCGCATAGAAACGAACATAATTATTTAAACATGTTTGGAACATAAATAAGCTATGATTAGCTATAAGTTTCAGCAATCACCTTAATTCAAATGTCTAACGGTTCTGTCATTACCAGCACTATATAGGCTACACGGTGCCAAAAAACATGGAATTAATTTTCAGTATTTTGACCCAAAAACCATTGATCTGATCCAAACCAACAATTATTTCCCATTTTTTCAGATTGAAATTTGATCTATTTAATTAAAATTTCCCATTTGTGTTTGTCCGCCACAACTTAGAAATAAGTCTGTATTTTCTACCCAAATTAATGTACTTATCTTCCTAACTAATTTTAGGAAAATATAAAGTAAAAACAACTATATGCACTGCATTTTATTGTTCTTTCATTTATAGCGAACTTTTCAACTACACTGACGTTTATAAAACATTGTAAATAAGCCTAAAAATAATTATTTCAATCAAACTAAATAATTCAAAAATAGTAGATTAATTGTATTTTAATGTAGTGTATGTTCACCTTTTTTTAACCCTTGTCTTAAATCAGACACGATTATAAAAATAATGACAAGTATTATGTTCGTCCTTCCAAGTGATTTTTTTNTTTTTTGCAATATAATATTTAGCTTGTCAAGTTATTTGATCAAGTAGGAAATTCCAAAAACTCACTAGGTGCACTATGGTATTATTTTTTAAAATATGTGTTCTCTTCCTACCTCAAGGCAAGTTTTGATTCTGTTCTTCTTAGTTACCCTGTTTCGTTATGTTAAGCCCAAAGCTAAAACGAATCGCTGATCAAACAGCTTTCTTTAATTTGGGCCCTATATATGAAAGTAAATGGAACAATGTTTATTGTACTTGTATTATTTAAACATTTAATGATTAGCAACTTTCTAACTTAAGTAAAATCTTTGGGGTGTCAATTCATTTTTTTAAATCCAACCCAATAAAAAAAATTAATAACTCAAGAATAAACTACAAAAAAGAAATTAGATGCCACAAAGTTATATAAAATTTTCAGCCATATGTGATTGAAGAGAGAGAGAATGAATTGATCTATAGTCAAATATTATTTAAGCTTTAGACCTACAAGTGCACATATGTACATATTCATGGAAATTACGCATTTTGTTTTATATCTAATTTACAATAACGGAAGAAAATTGTTGCAACAAAGTGTAAACCTATTCTATAAATGCGTATTGACCATGCACGCTGGTTTCAACTGCGCAGTTCAACTTTTTTGACATTATACAGTTTTACATTTTTTTAAAGAAAAGTATGGGAAGGTTATAAATTTTGATACATTTTTATTGTATACTGGTGTTTGCATTTGTATATGGTATTTCAGTCGGATCCCAACTCAAGCATTTTTGCAAGTGCTTTATTGTTTTGTTTACAGTAACATGCTTTTAACAGCTTTATTTATGGCATTGCACACAAGTAATAAATAACAGTATATTCATATCCCACTAAAACTTTGATATCAAACCAACATGGTACTAAGTGACATAAGAAACATATCTGGACTGATTTTAGGTAAAAAAAAAACATTTAATGTTAGCAGTAGATTTTCTCGTTTACATTTATATATTCATTAGTAGCTAAAGTGTTTCTCAAGTTTGTCGTTAATCACATACATTTTCACCAGGCCTAGCAAACACTCCTATTATTTAGGAGCACAACCGGATTATGTCGAATTATGGACTTACTGATCATATTTCAAGCCTCACTCAGTATACTATCTATCTCGCCATAGTCTTCCTTCAGACTAGCAGGACCAACTTTCTCTCTGGAGGAGGAGGGTAGAACTAAAATGAGTCATGTCAGTTTTCCATTTTTGTATCCGTTCAACTTTAACTCCCCCAAATATAATCAAATAAAGAGTTAATTAAGGCGAATCGTGCGCATTATATATTTTTGTCATTGGTCAAATTGATTTATAAATTAGTAAATATAACAAGATGACCCACTCCAAGAATCCCTTCCCCTCCTAAAACACTGAAATACATCTACACTGGCTGAGAGTCCGTCACTTACGAGTCAATCTTCTCAGTGGAAACATTAATAATACTGCTTGTCGTTTTACAAATAATGGCGCGCGATAAAAAAATATGTACTTGAGTCACTTATATACATTTCAACATTGAAACCCTTCTTTCTTTCTGGAGAACTGGGGCAGTACATGTAGTTTAATACACGAGTCATGTTCTCAGGCAAGCCACAGTTTCATTAGCACAGAGGTCATTCATAAACTAGTGTAATTATATTATTGTGACAGCTTAAAAATCTTAACAAAAACAGATGGGGTGGAGGGGGCTTGGATACCCTCTGGGCACACGACGTGTTCTATCACTAATTGTTTTGAAATCTATTATTGAAATCTTTCGTTCAAATGGATTCATAAATCAAAATATGATAATTACTTTATTTGTAAAGATAATTTATTACAAGTTTAACTGTGGCATATAAGTAGACAATAGTGACAACCGACTATAAAATAATCTTTAGATTAACATACTTGTTATCTGCATCGGTGATCACGTGGAGTAAATCTCAAGCTCACTTGCTCTGGTTTCTTGGCAATGGGAAGGTTGGGGTTTGAATCTCAGGGGAGTTTACTTTGAGTGATTTTCCATGTTTCCCTTTACGCAAATTTGAGTACATTTACAATCAATTCTATCTTCCTGATTTCTACAATCATAGTGTAATTAAATGTAGATTGCCCGGACGAGTAGTGAGAAGAGTTTAAAAAACAAAATATTTTTCTTTGCCTCTAAATAAATTCAAGGCGTTCAGGATGTTAAGAAAGTGATAGTGATCGATAAGGGCCGATCATATAGTCAAGGAGGTTTTGTCTTTATGAAGACTGCTGTGTGCCTTCTGAGAGCTTGGATGGGATCCGTTTACCAGGCCTCACTATAGTCGCTATGTAGGAGACTGCCAGGCAGCGCGTTGCTATGTAACTGTTTTGTACTAGCAAGAGGATATTTGTCAACGTTGCGTGGTTAAAACTGGTTTGAAACTTTGTTTCGTGTTAATTTTAATGAGGTTATAGCAAGATTTACCTGATATCGTTATTTATTACAAGTTTTGTTTACAAAGATCCACCAATAGATTTGTACCGTGCACTCCAAATGGGAAGGCTGTGATTCTGGACATTGTATATAAATAAAAAGAAACTATTGACTATAGTAAAACTGAGGAGTCATCAAATTCTGAAAAGAAAAAAATTATTGGGAGAAAATAGCCTCATAATATATCTTCAACAACAATGTTTCTTGGCGTATTTAATGGAAGATAAAAAGATAACCGATTATTTAAATGCACATCTCATCAAACCTTAGTATTATTGGTCAAAGAAAGTGTTATCAAACCAAGAGTTGGTATTGTCTAGGTGATAAGCACTCGTAACCAACTGCGATACGTGGACCGTGAAAACGCTTTGGTCGTAAACATCGATAGTACCGAGTTAATCGCGAGAACACGCCTAATGGTATTGAAACGTGCCGTTGTCGAAAATATGTTAACAAAATAAAATCCTTTCATTCCATTGGGTGAACCGTGAAAAACGATATAGTTATTTTATTAGTTTTAAATCTTCCATTTGTTTGCGACCAAGTTTATTGTTTCGAAAATATTTGAAATTATAGAAGTATTTACTGTATAATATTGTTCAAACTCAAGTTACTTTAGCTTAGAAGATAGCGTGTGTGATATTCTAAAATAAATCTTCAGACAGTTAAAAAAATCTTAATATCAAATAGGCCCTTACTAGTTAATGTATTTTTATTTTTTATTTCTCAACATTTAAAAAAACGCATAAAAAGTTATTTATTCCACCACACCGATAAGTGGTTGATAATTTTAGTTTTGTTAATTTTCAAGCCTAACATTTTCCGGTGTACTACCCCCATATTAAAATTTGACTGTTCAAACTCTTTTGGTATTTATGTTTGTCCCTTTAAATCTGGTAAAATATTTCAATTTTATACTGTACTGAAAAGTGTATTTATAGTTTCTTAAATTTTGAAGGAAACCCCTTCTCATTTTCTGGTCCTTCATTTTGAAATTAAAGAATATTCAGCCGTTCATTGTGGTTTGAGGTCACCTTTACACTAGCCTAACAAATTTCAATCTTCTACCACACTGATAAGTAGTTTCTTCTTTTTGTTTTAAAAATTTGCAAACCGCTCCATTTCACCTGTTCCCTCTTACAAAAAAAAAGTAACAGTAATTTTGATATTTGGAGTATTTATTTCCTATAGCCTGCTAGTCAGTTTAATTTCCTACTTCCCTTAAAGGAATTTTTCTTACTCATATACCTCCTCCACCCCCTTTTTCCCGATCTCTGGATATGGTGAGTCCTCCCCACCCCTTGTCAGTTATTAAATTCCATTAATTTTAAATTTTAAATTTTTGGGATTTAATTGGAGTTCTTGATGGGTCCTTATATCGGTTTGCCAAATTTTATATTGCACCTAACTTTTTTTATATACCATCCATTCCCCTATTTCCCGGGGTCCCATTAACATTCTAAAATTTTCAAACCTTTATGGTTATTTAGCGTGGTCCCTTTACTTTCATTCCGAATTTCACTTTTCTACCACATTGAGAATGTGTTTATTCCATTAGTTTTGTAAATTTTAAAACCCTCTGCCTCACCTCCATTTTCATTAACACAATTTAAAATTTCAATTTTTAAGACTTTTGGTCATCTCGAGTCATCCTACCTTACTTCAAAATGTACATTTTCTACCGCACCTTAATCGTTTCCTTCCCTTATTTCCTGGGGACCCACTTAAAAATTAAAGTTCTCAGACTCTACAAACTATTAACTATTGGGTATGCTCACTCTAGTTTCCTGTTAAATTTCAATTTTATACCACACTTCTAATAGTTATTTCTATCAGTTGTGATATTTTTTGAAGCCACTTTCACACCCTTTTCTCCGACTCATTCTTAGAGATTAAAGATTTTAAACTTTATTTGGTTATATGCATGTCAAATTTTAATTTTATACCATACCTCATCTTTAAAGTTGTTTCTATTCCACCCACCCCATTTTGAAATTTCCAATGTTTAGATTTTCATGGTTATATGACGTAGTCTCTCTACCTTCCTGTAAAATTTCAGCTTTCCATTTTATCTATAAATGCCTTATCCTTTTCTAGACACACACACACACACACACATGCTTACTTTCTGAACCAAACTCAGGAGGTAGGGATACTTAAATATAGTTTTTTATAACCTATAGGTTAAGACATTATTTTTACGATTGAAGGAAAGGGAGAAAGGTTGGTCCACGAGTAGCTAGGGTGGCATATGGGAACAGTGGACTGATTGGCTTAGAGCTCGTCACGCGACTCACCCTCCCCTTCCTCCATATATGTGAAAATGGGTTTTTCCGGTGACGTCATAGCAACCCTAGCACCAGTTTAGAGGCTCGACAATACAAGCCGAGACAGGAATGGATCATGACCTTGAAACCGTAAACTTGAAACTGTGAACAAGTGCATGAGGTCATTAACCCTGGCAACCCTCTTCCTTTCCTCTTCTATGTGGCAATTTGATTTACCGATTACGTTAGCACTCTGTCTTAAACCTGCTGACTCATATCTGGCGCCATTTTGGTGGATATACAAGACAAGTCGAGACAGGAATAGATCACGGCATTGAAACCGTGAGCTAATACATGAGGTCATTGTCCCTGGCAACACTCCCCTCTCTGTTCCTTATATGTAGTAATGGGTTTTCCCTGATGGCTCATACCTGGTGCCAGTTTGGTGGCTCAACAACACAAGTCGAGACAGGAATAGATCATGACCTTGAATAATGTCGTAACCATTTTAGGCTATGCGCGGACTAGAAACTAAATAGTTTTGACATTAAAATGTTGCTGAGGGTGACGTGAGGGCATGTACATGCACTGCAAACCAAATAGTTGGCGGTATTCATGATTTTTACCTTGGTACTCAATGGACTTCACAGAAGCATTTAAATTGTATTTTGTTTATTTTACTTTCTCTAACTTATTGAAAACCATGAGTTTATAGTATAAATCTTATTAAAAAATATTAAATTTACAAGGTTTTATTAAATTAAATTGAAAATTTAAGATTTTTAATTTTTATTGGGGTCCTTGGGATTATCTCTCTACGCCTATTTGCATTATTAAATTATTTTCTATATATGATATAATTGAATATTATAACAAAACCATTCACGAACACGAATACATCCACTGGGATTCAATAATCTGAGTTTTTAATGAAAAATTTGCATCTCTAAATGCCCTACTGGAATGGTTCTTAACCTTATTTTTTAGCCTAGCACCCCCTTTAGAGAACAGGGTGCAGGCTACCACTCCCCACCCCAAAGTCAAATGTAATAAGCAGCAAAAAGGGAATACGTCAATTATTTGCTAAGATGAGTTTGGCCTATTTTTTCTATTTAAACAAAAAAATAATTCTGAGGGCAGGCAAAAAGAAATGTGAAATACACTCTATTCGGGCTCGACAAATATATCATTTAGGATTACGTCTTGATCTCTAAGCTATATGTTCAAATAAAAGAAAATAATATGGCTTACCCCCTTTTACCTGCCCTGTAGGCCTACATTCATACTTTAATTATTCCAAACTAAGTAATTACTATTAATATATAAGTACTTTTTTTGGTAAAACTAATAATCCTTATGAATCAAACACATGCTATGTTATGTTAAATGTTTATAAACATAAGTTATTAAATGTACTGTAAAAATTATAAAACATAGAAATTAAAACAAATTTAAGAGATTTTTATAATTTTTTGACGGTTATTATCAACAAAAATGTATTTTTAACGCCCCTCTGAAAACAAAATTGCCCTATTGGAGGGTGGTATAGCCCAGGTTGAGAACCACTGGTCTAATGCATCTATTTGTTTGGATCTTATTTTAAACATTTCATCAATAAGATATTTAAAATAATTATTTTAATGTTGGTTTTAAAAGTATTTACTAAAGACATTCGTCCCTTTAATTCCACAGATTGATACGCTTAAGCTGATATAATATAAAAATGTATTATGTACAAACAAAAAAAGAATGATCTTTAGTTTAAGCTCATTAATATATATATATATATAAAACAAGAATAATAATTATTAAAATATTAATTACATAGTTTTGTCTGCTTTCTCTTTAGCGGGAAGTTCATTACAGTTTGATATAATTGATTCACAAACTTCACTCCATAATTTTTCCTTTAAATCCTTGTCATATTCTTTCAGAATTATTTTTAAACAATACCAGTCTTCTTTCTACCACGCATATTAACAACTCTGTTTTATCAACATTCGTGTTGGTGGCTTCGAGTGATAACAAACTAGCCAGGAATGTGTAAATCCAACAACTGATGAATCGCCAGTGCGCGCGGACCGACTTAGATATGTGCGCTCTATTTTCAGCCGCCAATAATTTGGTTTTCTCGAGAATAATGTATGCAGTAGTTTTTAAGTTGGCTCATTACTAAGTTGCCCTGTGCGTGCTCTCCCATACAAATCAATGTGTTTCATCCTAGCAACAAAATAGTTTCAAAAATAGTTGCCAGTGCGTGCCTAGCCTAAGACTTAGTCTTGTAGCAATCATATCAGCATGTACGTAAAAAGGTGGAGGTGGTGAGGAGCGCCCCCACTTGTAAATTATTGGATTTCCAATAACGGGTGCCAAACATTGCGTACATGAACAAATTTTAATAACTATGGAATTGTTCATTTTTCTTTTAATTATGTTTGTCACTATCCAAATACTGATTAGTTATTAGTTTAAAATTCACTTACTAGAGTAATTCATTAAGATTTCCTGTTATAGCACTATATCTATCAACAGATCTCCCTATATCTATCAACAGATTTATCAACAGTTCAAATAACTTTTTTCTGTACATCCAATATGGGAACAAAGAATAAAAGGCGTTTCTGGTAATGAAACAAACTAGTGATTTGGAAAATAGAGGTAAATTTGTTTGTTTGATTAGCAGTAAGATTTTATTTGAGTAAAAACTCCTCCCCCCAGTCAATCTCTCACTCTAAACCACAAAATGACACATACATTCACATAATATTATATAAAAATATTACGTCCAACGCCTCCTCCTAGAATAATTTGTTATTCAATCTCTTGTTTATCAGTTATATTGCAGTCTATAATCTATATTATTCAAGGATTTTAGTCACACTATTGTCGGAGTTATTATAAATATATAAGGATTATTGAAGAAGCATTTTCTTCAATAATATATTACGTGGAGGCTTTCTATTTTTAATGTTTATTCTACCTCACAAAACTGAACACCACGGCAGCTGTTCCCCATATGATCAAGTGGTGGCGACCATGAGCATATGCCCATGACATTAGGAATCACCACCAGCATTCCACCACACACGCCCGACTTTGCAGGCAATCCAACCTGGCAAATAAAAAACAAATATATTGGTATAACAGTGATGTAAGTGGATATTAAAACTTAAATCATTTGACAAAGAATTAGGCTTAAATCACTTCTAACTTATCTTAATAGCAATATGTTTGTCTATTAGCTTATTATTATCACTTCGTAGATTTAAATATATAAATACAGCCTAAGTACATAGGCATAACTAAAATGTTTCTTTAATTTCAGTATCGGTTGGCAAGATATAGCATTAATTAAAAGAGAGGTGGGATATTGAAATTAAAAGAATCATTCATTCTACCTCACTATTTGTGGTCCTTTACTATCTTTTAGTTCACATATTGTGTTGTAAATCAATACAATTTCAAATGTAAAGCACTTTTATTTAAATAACCTTAATTATAGTTATCCGTGTTCATATTGCGCAAACAAGTATTAGATAAGGGTCTACTAGTTTTTTCCACCGATTATTATTATAATTACATTTATTATTATTATTATAAATGGATATTAGATATTCGCCTTATTTCTAGGAACATACTATACTATTATTTCAGCCAACTTAATAGAGAGAGATATGAGGTAGCAGTATATTTATTCACTCAAGAGTTTCATTGCATCTTATTAAACTAATGTATCTATAAAATTAATATTTTCACTAAGGTGGATGATAAATAGTTCTCCGTAAATACCAAAACCTACTATTCTTTAAGAATCTCACAAAACCATTCTTAATTTCGTCGTTTTACAAGGCATATAATTCCTATGGACAAACCTGACATTTAAAAAATGCCTAGACAAATGACTCGTAATTATCTACGATTTACTACACACGTAAATGACTCATAGCTATCATAATGTTATATATTCCCCCAAGGCTGAATCTAGGCCAATATTTCAGGGAACGGGGGGTTTAGAGGGGCTCCCCCCGAATTCCATGGCCAAAGAAAAATTCAAGATTTCTAAATTACTCTAAAAGCTATCTGAAAATTATTTTTATGGTAACTAAGGGCAGGAATTTTAATGCTAAAATATGGTTAACATTTACGTACACACAAAGCGTCTCCTCTCTCCAAGATCGAAAATTTACACTTTAGCACCTAAAATTGGCGGCATAGCCAGGTATAGGGGGAGTATTTCCCCCTGAAAATAATGTATTCCCCTGGAATAAATATGCCCATCTTCTAGATTTATTTTACTCCCCTATTATATTTTCCAATGTAACACAATTAAAGTTAAATTCCCAATTGTTTCTAAAGGCATCGAATTAGAATTTTAAAAATCAGGCGAGGATAATTTTAAATATCTTCAATATCATTTTTTTTTATCCGAGATAAAATTACTTCAATTATATTCTAGATGAGAATAGTGTTCAAAAACATTATTTGTGAGGACTTTTGCAATTGATTAAAGGCATCCAAAGTTTGCCGGTGAAAGAACCTGGAACTCTTTAGCCCTGGCTGAGAGAAATAAGTTACTCAAAATCCAAAAACCCCTCTCACCCCTATATAAATAAAGTTCCACCGTCACTCACCTAACCTAAAGTGGATAATTTTAAAGATTAGTTGGTCTTTCCTTAATAAATTTGGAGATTTAAAATTCGTGTTTGAAGCAAAGTTTGAGTAACCTCCATCTACATTGTTCAATATTGTCTTCAATTAAATGCATTTCAAACTTTACCAATAAATACAGAGGTATTGACAATGGTGACCAATCACCGGGAGAAAGGTGAGGGGTAAAATATAGGGTTTTTTTGTACCCTGGAAACATTCAGATTTTCATGGGAATCCTGTTATTTGAAAATTGGATACTCATGTTGTCAAAAATGCGTAAAAATTTACAATTTTATTTATATACTTGCATCCGTTTAATTAATTATGTAAAGAGGAATTACATGAAAATCCATCAGGAAGTATTATTGGTTGCTTTTGATAGCTTTATAAGCTAATAAATATAATAAAGAATATCTATATAATACCAAATTTTATTTCATCTCAATCAAGTTTGATGGTTGAAAGGGGGCTTCCTATAAAAATCAGGGTCTATTCAACCCGATTTTCCGACGACACTGTCTATAATCAGATTCAGATAGAAAGAAACCTCTTTGAACGTTACTTAAAATAATGTTCATACAGATATTTATAGTCAAGTAGTGTGATCTGCAGCTGTCACAGTTGATATACAAGTGAGGTGGAAACAATTAGACAATCTATGCTGAAGAAAGTGATGGACAACGTGCTGAGGTTTGCCTGACGTCCGGTGGAGCTCCTCTGAATGACATTATCTTCAAAAAGTGAAAAGTGTAGTATGTCGTTAGCTTTTATTTATCTAGTGAATATTTACTTTTCAATTAAAGTGCTAATTTTCAAGATACTAATAGTTGCCCCATCCTGTATATAAACAATACCCATAAAGTAGCACTAATAAATTAGTTAAATGTTATAAAATTTGACCGATTAAAAGTCTGGTGTACTTTTTACAAAATGCCGTTGTCTATATTTTCTTAAATGGAAACAATTTAGGGTTTATAGCTAGACCCCCTACCCACCCTCTCATTATTCTTTATTTGCATATTCATTTTCAATGTTCTCGGAACTATCAGCCAAATAGTTTCCAGTTGAAAGGTATTTATGTTTTATAATCTCAAATGTCTACAATAGTCATCTTGTCTTCATTACCACACAGTTATCTTACTCTACCACGTAAACCTTATTATGGAAGTACCAGATCCATCAATGTCAGATGCTTATTCCATGAATTATCATCATATAAATAAATATTCAGTTCATCTTGATCTTACACAAATCAATCATTACTACACTGCTTAGACATTGCACATTGCTGTAATGCTTATAGAGACCCCATTCTAACATAAAAACACATTAGTATGTTGGTCAACAAATGTGTTTTGTTAAACGCTTGATGAGTAGTCAACAAACAAATTGCTTTCTCGGGCTTACTGGTATAGGTGTCAAAATGCATGTGCGTGTTAGTTGTGTGGGAATTTAATGTATTTCTAGGTTTAAAGATATATTTCTAGAAGGTGAGATAGAATTATAAATATGTGTATGTAATGAAATAGAATCTTTTTATGGTTCAATATTATATATATATATATATATATATACATACAATACCTTTAAAATGGAAGGAAAATTAAATATACGCCCAGTATTTCCAGAGTCAATATTATGATGCGTATTTATGATGGCTATTTAGATAAGGCTATCACAGCTTCACGCCAACTGGTTTAGAGGGGCACAGTTTAATGAATCTATGCATGAACAAGGTGTTTCTGATCAAATTAAAGCAAGCATATATTGTTATAGCAGTTTTTGACACAGAATACGATTTTTATATATCTTCCTCTACTAATAAAGAACCATGAACATGAAAGATTAAGCTTAAGAACGTCAGTAGAGACATGATGATTATATTAGAGGAAAGACAAGCATACAAGAGTTTAAACAAACTTTATTCATTATACTTTTGATTTATGAGCTTAGTGTCATCACCTGTCCCCTCCTATCAGTGTGGGCCTCTAATTGTCAGGATGGGTTGTGGCCTAGGATGGGGGAAGTGACTGAGTTCTGATTGTGTGGGTTCTTAATTGACATTCGGCTTAGGTTTTATGGTTTTTGTATTACTATGCTAATTTATAAAATGTGATTTTGATAAGAAATATTTAAAAAATATGAAAGACCTTAATGGAATTAATCAAGAGCTCGTGACAGAACGAAGTATAGCAAGGAATGCTTAACCAATGACCTGACTGATCTCTAGGTGATCCTACATGGTTTATGAACCCTGGTCACTGGACTCGATGGTACGCCTATAATACATGTACTGATGATCTGACGTAGCCAACGTAGCCCAAAAAATGGGCAGAATGATCCCCTAGACTCGATGGTGATTAGTCAGCCCTGTTAGCTGGGATACACTACTACACTGTTTATGGTTTCAGCGCATATTTTCCATTTGTTTACTAGTATATCTAAACAACTTGAAATACTCGTTTTGTCATTCACAATCCAAAACACAGCAAATGTTAAACAAACACACTTCAATTTAGGTCATGGCGGTTACATTAGCCTTATAAAACTTTAATGCATCAATTTATTTAAATTTTAAAGATGAAATGTCAGTGATGGGAAACAAAGTGGAGTGCTAGTAAACAAGGCCAACAGCACAAATTTGCAACAATATAAATACAATATTTTTAATTGCTTATAGAATTCTAATCTAATTATAGGTTTCATTGATTTTCATCATTGATTAATGTATAAGCTAGAATCTAATTTTAAATATCTAAATCGTAGGGGCCTTCATTCTTTCTAAAAGATTTGTGTAATTTCTTATATACAACCACAAAAATGCATTTATTAAATTACTATGTAATCTTACTTAAATTATCAATACATATTAGGTTCAGGTCTAGTATATTTTGTATTTAATTTTTATTTTGTATCATTTGAACGAATTGTGAGTAATGTTTTTTTGTTTTGGCGCCAAAAACTTTGTGTTTGGTAGTTATTTATGGTGTTTGCGCATTTTTACCGTTGTTTCCACCACTCTTGGTTTGCATCTTGGTTCGCGAGCGATACAATATAGTCTATTCATCGTATCGTATAGCATGTGAGTCGGCAGCTGGCTTCACTTTTAATATGTTGGACTAATAACATTTCGGACAGTTCTAGATGAAGTGTTCGCACTTATATAGATTTCAGAAATATTACCTATATCAACAAAATCATCTGCGCATGGGTTCATTGCTACCATCAAAACATTATAGTCCGCTTCACTACCGTACATAATATATAAAAATTAAAAGGATTAAATATATAATGTGATAAAATTAAATGATATGGTTTTGAAATTTACCAGATTACAAATAGACCCAATACATATAATGCGATATAATACTTTTGAATATATATTTACTGTATATACTTTCAAAGATAATACTAAACGATTATTTTATTATTACTGCTACATTTAACAAAATTGCTTATTGATAGGTATTGAAAAGGTAGCTAAAAAGAAATTGGCCACAATTTTACTAAATATAGAATGTGAACACAAGAAAGAGAGTCAAAAACGGAAAACCCCCACATATTTATCCGCTCATGGTTTATAAAAAATTTTAAATTAAATCTTTTTTATGCTAGAGAATTCAGGATTTCAAACAATTATACAATATTTCTAATTGAGATTAATTAAATCATTTTACATGCCAATACCTTGAATGCAAATTGGCCAGAATAGTCATACATTCCACAGCTGTGCATTAAAGATAAAACGTCTCTGACGGAATCTGGAGTGAGAACTTTTTCTTCTGTGATAGGGCAGATGCCTCCATTAGCTAGTGTGGCCGCCATTACTGCCATACTGTCACAGTTGGCTTCCATAGAACAACACTGTGGAATTAGGAAAAATATATAATTTAGATTAAAAAAAACTGTGAATAAGGCTCAAAGTTTTATTTCATAAAACAAAATAACATTCAAACAATAGCAAAGCATGACAATAGAATTTGTTTTCTATATTTGACAATTTTTTTACTATTAATTCAACAGGCTTTTATATATTTTAAAGTAAGCCCACCTAATAGTAACATTTATATTTTCTGTTAGGGGTTATGATGATTATGTTTTTAAAATTTCATTTGGAGACAAAATTCCTGTCAAGATGTGTTTTTTCAATGATATAGCAACTAAAACTTGATGATTCATTTTTAAATACAAATTAAGTGTTGGTAAATACTTCAAATATCCAAATACTTACAGATTTTATGAAGTAATTATATGGTACCTTATCAAACCTCCACCCTACCAAAATGTTGTGAGTTTATAGGCAAAACAAAACTTTTGTATTTTATAGTTTTTTTTTTAGAATAATAGTATTTAGATTGGGGTTACCTGGCGGTCTAGGGATAAGGTGTCAGACTTCTGTGCTGGGGGTCCGGGGTTCAATCCTCAGTCCCGGCACAGATTCATCTGATTGCCAAACCCTTCCTACACCGCTGACAAGACGTGTATTAATCACAACTTGTGAATGTGGGGAATGCCAGGCCTCCACCGTGGTTTGGATCCCACGTTAAGCTGTAGGTCCTCCATTTCATCTCACAATCACCCTACCACTATTATTGTTATTATTGTTATTATTAGCACCGCGTCTTACTACCCGTTCGGGTTATACGCACTTACGCTAATGTGTAGAGGTAGGGTGATTGTGAGATGAAATGAAGGACCTACAGTTTAACGTGGAATCCGAACCACGGTGGAGGCCTGGCATTCCTCACATTCACAAGATGTCTTGTCAGAGGTGAAGGAAGGGTTTGGTAATCACCCTACCACTACACATTAGCGTAAGTGCGTGTAATCTGAACGGGTATTAAGACGCGGTGCTAATAACAATAGTATTTAGACTGTTTTTATTATTAAGTTTAGGGGGATTGTTGTGAATAACTATTTGGTTACTTTTAGAAAAATTAAAACCATTACAGGATGGAGAATTCTACACTTCATAAATAAAGTACGGTGTATGAGAATGTGTATAGTTATTTTGATAAATAATGTTTAAACCTGTCTATGACAGGTTGAGTATAATACTAACTGACCTAAACAAACCTAACCTCCAATGGATAAGCCATGGATTATTGGGCTTTGTTTGTAAAAAAAATATATTTTTTTGTCAGATATAACGTTAGAGTTGATAACGTGGGAATGAATTAAATTAATCCAATTTTTATTAAATTAATTATTAAATTTATACAAAAAAAGACCATGTGCAATAATTGGCCATGGATGAAAATAGGCTTGGGAATATATATTACAAATCTGTCCAAGGCTTGAGATTGTATCTGATTAGTATTAATTTATATCACCAGTTTAACTGGGACCTGCCTCCGTCTCAAAATAAAGGGTATGCCAGGGTTTAGCGGTTTAAAATCAATTATCAGTAAGAAAAGTATATTCCCTTGAGATAAATCTGTTAAAATTATGACATGTATTAGCTTTTTATTCAATTTTATCACTGCCTAGACAGGTTCCATTACATAGGCCCTGTTTAGTATCTAAGAATCCAAGGAGCTTTATTAGGCTTATATTGCCTATTTTTAAGCTTAACTTGTGTGGCAGTATTCCTGAGGGCGTAAAACTTTTTAAATATTTATTGGATAGCTGTCTTTTACCCGATCATCCTTACAGTCTACTGAGTTCACCCTAATGTTACAATGGATGTCTCCTTTTAAAATAATCAATTTCTCATACTGAAATATTGACACAAGGCTCGGTTAGTTCACGAAATATTCGGAAATAGGCTGAGCCCAATTTATTTCTAGAATGGCCATTCTGTATCCACAAAATGATGAAGTTTCTTTATTTACACTGCTATGAAATTTACTTTTAAATTGTATTTTTTCATATTTAAATCACCAAATTTCATTAGCCAATAACGAGAAATACTGTTGATTACCCGTATAATTTCTCAACAACACGTCTTACTAACAGTTTAGGTTATATGCATATGTACTATTTACGCTAGTGAGTTAGGGATGAGGGAGGTTGAATTTAGAGGAAGTATACCCGCGTGGCGGAAGAATGGTAAATCCAATTGGAAAAACTACCCTTAGTACACCCAACCTGGATACGGGTCTCGATCTCTCTCTCTGTCATTGGCAGTCTAGTCTAACACAAGAGTGGTGCCTTAGACCGTTCGGCCGCTGAGGCAGGCTATTGTATAATTCAAGTAAGCGTTCACTAGCCCACATCGGACGGATTGCACACATCACACAAATTAGATCTATTTAATGTACCGCGTCCACTGCGTTTGAAGCATTCGGATTTCCGAAGGAGGCGGTTCCCAACATCTATCATTCAGTTCTATCGTGTCGCCTTTTGTGAGTCCCAATATTTATAATGACATACTGACACGGGTGGTCGTAAGGATATATATATAGCCTACTAGAAACAAATACTCAAACTGCACCCCACAAAGCTATCATTAATTAGACAGCTGGTGCTGTTGTAATTAAACTAATTTGGCTTAAAATAGTATTTTCCTTATCAACAATATGTTATTTATTTTATTTAAGTACTGTTTGCTTTGTTTTAAAGCTTATCACACTTATTTTGATAAAAATAGTAAGTTATTGATCCGTGATTACCCTTTAATAAACTCTAAAAAAACGTTCCCCAGACGGCAGCCCTTTACTATGTAACTAGTGATACGAGCGGGGGAATAATAACTCACACGCGGTAGTTCGCGAACTGGTGGAGGACTAAAGTGAAAGATGTAGGTCGGTCGCGAACGACTGAACTACAGGCTGTATTTAAATGGGTCGCGAAAGATGAATTTCGCAAACGACTCAACTATAAGTAGTAGTTCACATACTATTGAACTAGATAAATGAAATGCTCATTTTAACTAATTAAATCATTTTGAATCTCTCCCAACAGTGGACTGCACTGTCATCTCTAAACTGAGAGAGAATAACGCTGGTAATACGTATGGTGCGAATGGTGGGAATACATGTACTACTCAGCATTCCATATGACGTCATCCGCAACGCACCGAATGGATTGGATTTTAATCTGTCCCTCGAAATGCTTATCGGCATTGCCAATGTCCAATGCGTACTAAGCGTATAGGTGAACACACTCTTATTTAAAATAATGTAAGGAATACCAAATATACCCAATTCGTGTGATTCGTAGGGTCCGTCCGATGCGGGCTAGTGGATGCTTACCTATAGATAACCTTAAATATAATTTAGTTTGCTTATTTGTTTGAATAGTTTATCTACCGTAATTGAAAGAGTCCACTTATTTCTTATATGCATTGTATGGCCTAAGTAAACAGATCTACCTTGCTTTATTTACGCAGACAGTTGTGTTTTAACAAACAAGTCTACACTATGTTGTTAAGGTGGGCTGGAAGAGGAGGCGAGAAAAGGCCCTTTTTTTCCTATTTTTAGGGCAAAATATTTTTTGTCCAAAATAAGTAAAATATTGCTCCAGTAAAAATATAGAGTTTAATTTTCTTCTCGTGGTGATATCAAAAGTTCCTAAATATCTGTCATGAGCATGGTGTGATTATCTAACAAACTTTTTAAAGAAGAGAAAAAGTTTTCACTAAAATTCCAGAACACCCTTGACCAATATTCAAGAAATTCTGAAGTCACCATGTGAAGAAAATTTAATTCTATGTTTGTACTGGAACAATATTTTAACTATTTTGGCCAAAACAATGCTTCGCCATAAAAACTGAAAAAACACTGGCCTTTTCTCGCGTCACCTTCCACCCCACTGTAATGACAATAATAAAGAAGTTATTTGGTGAAGCCAATGTTCCTTTAAATTAAGCTCTAATTATTGAACGCATAATTAATAACACTCTTTTAGCTCGGGTTGAGACTAGACCTTTTTTTAAAAAAATATTGAATTTATATTAATATTCGACTAAAGTAGTTATTTCGAAACTGAATATTAATATTTAATGGCTAATGTTAAATTAAGCTCCACTTATATTACATAAGTGGTGCTTGGAGAGGGTAGAATAAATAATGACGTGTGCTCCCAAAATATGTAAAATTAAGTATTCCCATGACAATATTAACTGTTTTAGGTTTATTCACAGAAAGAGGCTTTACATAAACTATTACAATACAACGAACGACGAGATTCAACCTCTCCATGCCTCACAACTCTAATTTATTCAATAATTCAGTTAGTTTCGATTCAAATCAATTGTCTGAATATTTGGTTTGACGATATTCAAGAAATACTATGACCATATTGTAAGATTTATTGAGTGACGCAAAGGTTAGTGCAATTTTAAGATAGCGAAAGTGAATTTAATTAATAATGTCATACACTAACATTCTTGTAAAGTAGTCTACAAAACTTTTAACGATCATAATGGTTCATACCAACTTCGAGTAAACAAGTGGTTGTTAAATATCTGGAAACTTCTTAGTTGGTTGGATAAAGGAAATATATCGTTTTGTAAAGATTATGTTTGTACCTTTAACTGATTTGAGATCAAACAAGTAGGCAGAGTTCAACTTAGGGCTTGTTACCATAAGGCAAACCAACTGGATTGAATGTTGCAAAATATGTATGTATGTATGTATGTAGGTATGTATATGAAAAAAGGTAGTGCATATTTCTAGTCTAATAAAGCGTTAGTGTTCAGTATTTTCGATAGTGTAATAATAATGTCAATAATAAATATCACTAATTTTGGTATACTACTTTTATTTTAGATACAGTTTAATAGCGCTCACGAGTTTGAAGATAAAATCCCAGCTGTTGCATTAGATTCAATAAACTGTTAAATATGTGACCAATTAACTTTTTAGGTCAGCATATTTTATAGTTTTAGTAGCTCCACGCCTTACTACTTGTACCCATATGTAGTTTATGTACTGATTACTCTGGGGAGTTAGAGATAATGAAGGTTGAATATAGAGTAAGTGTGCATGCGCTTACGTGGGGGGAGAGGGGAAAACATTTTTTGTAAAAACACCCCCAGTACACCCGACCAGGATTTGAACCCCGATCTCCCTGTCATAGGCAGTCCATTATAACACGAGTTCGAGGCTTATAGCATGTGGCCACCGAAGTAGGTTATTTTATAGTTAGATAAAGGTGAATATTTAAGAATCAAATAGCCAAAGCTATTATTTATGCTTTTAGTGAGGTTAACTCCATCTAGATATCATATTCTGAAAATTGAAAAATGGTACTTGGGCACGGGAATCGGAACCGGAACCTTTGGCTTAGTACGCCAATGCTCTAACCACTGAGCTAGCCTGGAATCTTCTCGTGCCCATGGTCATTCTTCACTCATATTTTAAGGCAAAGTCTATGATGGACGTGGGGAAATCGTCGGCTACAAATGTGTGATTTTAAAAAATTAAGATCACTAGCTATCCACGTCTATCATAGACTGCCTTAAAATATGAGTGAAAAATAACCCTGGGCACGGGACGATTCCTGGATAGCTCAATGGTTAGAGCATTGGCGTACTAAGCCAAAGGTTCTGGGTTCAATTTTCAGAAAGGTGAATATATTATTTTGATGAAAAAATGCATACACCTTGTATACAATGTGTTTCAAGCCATTTGATGTTGTTTTGTTTCTGTCTAGTTATTTATGATATACCGTATTTATGTTTATTCAGTTTTGATATTTAAGTGCCATCCGCCTATATTGGTAGTTGCAATTAACTAGTTCTAATTTCGGATTATTAAACTATTTAATATTTTCGTTTGTTATTATTTTCAAAGCAAAGTTTTGAAAAAAGTAGTTTTCAATATTTTGTTTGGTTGATTTTAGTTTAGTAATTTTATTAAATAATAAAAATATACTTCCCGTGATTATTAACATATTTTAGAATAATTTTATATAGTTATTTATAGGAAATATTAGAGATTTTTTTCGGAATGTAATTTAAAATATTAACAGATTAAAAATTAAAAAATACATATTCACTATCCAACAAATAAAATGATTAAGAATGGATGAAAAGTTGATAAATACTAGCCTCATTATGCATAGTAGTAGTAAATCGAATTACTCAAAGCTTATTATTTCTAATAAAATGTCAACTTTTTAGTAAAACCGTTAAACATATATTATTTAAATGGAAACATAAACTGTAAACTAATATAACATATTGTATGGCTAATTATCTACCCACAAAGTGCTAAAGGGGAGATTTTGCAATAACATATTCAAAACCCACAATTTTAAACACTACACCATTTACATGTAGTAATTTAGTAATTGATCATTTTATATGGGCAATTTTAGTAAAAACATATAATAAAACCATTGAATAGCCTGATAGATTGATACTGAAAATGATTAATAATAAACTAACTCAGAAACTAGCCGTGTTCCAAGATTCCATCTAGAATAGATGATAAACCAAATGCAATAAAACCAGGTATAGTTCTGTAATTGAGAAATGAGAATCGAACACGCGATGGAGTAAGAAGTGAAGAGGTTGGGAACACAATATTAGGCACTATAAGGCACTGAAGAAAACGCTCTGTGCAAGAATATGTAATGCTAATGTTTAATTTTATTCCTCCACTATATTTCTTACTATATTTTACGACGTAATGAAAATCTGGTTTAGGTGATTGATGAAATTCTAAATTTTAACTAAAGGATAGTAAAATACACTGTGTCTCAAATATCTTTACAAATGTCATGCCTTGAACTAATCGTATTTATCTACTCACCTGAAAGTAAAAGTCCATACACTCTCTAAGGTTTGTCTTCTCTGGGTAACATTTGTGCTCCCTCATATAAAATCCAAGTGCATAATTTCTATCCGCTGCTTCTCTCTCTGACAGGAACACAGCATTGTTGAAGCCTAAATTCTCTCCACCAGCCATTCTCTGAAATAAAGGAAAATTGATGAGGGTCCTATGTATCATTATTGTAATATAACGTATTTTTATATTCATTTAATATATATTTAATAATATTACTGTAACTTTTGGAATATTTTATACTAGTTAGTGTCTGGTGGCCAAAAACTAAACTGTAAAGTATACGTATGTATTGTGTGTATAGTAAGTCAATAAGCACAATTATGTACCTTTTTATTGGTTTCCTTACTATATGTATGCTATATGTTACTCTTAAATTAATATATATACTCTGTCTATTGACTTGATCTAATTTGTTCCATTATATTTTTGTGACTATTGACTATAAAATGCAATTTATCACTTGAAGTTGAGATAAACGTAATAAGTTTGAAATAAAAAATAAAAAATGAAACTTAGGGGACATGATTAAGAGTAGGCCTACAAACTAATGTGTTTATTCTCAAAAATGATTGGTTTGATAGCTCTGACCATATTGAGAGAACCTAAACACACACACAAACATTTCAAGTATGTTTTTAAGAAAATGATAGGAAATACAAGTATCGATTTAATATTTAATTATTTTATTGAAAATAAGTTATGTGAAATGTGTTTGAGAAATGCTTAAATATTGACTACAGTCGAAGATTGTCCCCAGAAAACTTGTCTTGAAATTTCGTTTGGAGAGGCTAGTTTCCCACGGAATACTGTTTGTCACTAGAATATTTTGTTTTCGTTGTTTGTGTCTATATAAAAACGAACTAGACTTTACTGCAGGGTCATGTGCTAATTTGTGTTGGTTCAGCAATGGAGAGGTATAAACATAAATATGCAGTGTTCATTTATCTGGCTTTAGCTCTGCTACTGCAATCATTTTTCATACCATTGGTGTTACCGATGACTTTAATATTATTTTTTGAGATATTTATTTTATTTGTGAGTTTTTATCAAAATATGATGAAAGTAGATAATAGTTGTATGTTCTAAGCAAGAAAATCTGCAAGATGGCAGCACACCAGAGCTATTTGCATGTTTACCATGGCAACGGTCAATGCTATCAACCTTATGTCTAATAATAACTATCTGGAAGTATCAATGACTACCAATTTCAAGGCCACTAATTACTTGGGCAGAGTTCATATCAACGACTACCAACATAACTAGAGATGATGCGTGTAGGAAAATAGAATTATACAGGTTCATACTTGATTAGTTGGGGGCCTAATTCTTCACCCTACCTTGCCCCCCACCCCTCTTTAGCCCAAACCCTCTTCGCATCAACCCCCTGTCCTCCGAGCCAAAGATATTCCAGATCACACCACAACATATCCTCTCTCCATCATCCAACTCAATATTTAGCGTGTCCACCACTCAGTCAAGATTCCGGATTCAAATCCTAGCAGGGCCAAAGCATAAAAACTTTGCCTTATGAGCCAGGGGTTACCGGTTCAATTCCTAGTATGACAGAGGAACAGCAGATTTGGTTACTCTCCCAGGGGCCTCCGGTTCGTTTCCTAACACCAGTTAACAGTGCAAGGATAAAACTCACTAATTGGGCTTGATATATGTTATAGACCCCCTACACGATACCACTAAAGGATTAAATCAATATATAGTCCCATCATTCCTGCCAGACCCCTACTCCCAGTCCACCCTTTACTCGTATGACTTTATCTATCTTTTAAAAGACTTGGATATGAGCGAAAAACTTCTAATGTGTATAGATTTTTACAATCTCCCTCCAGACGTATTAAAACCATTATTTAAGCACAAATGAATGTACACTTCATCTCTACAGATTACCTACTCTATGCCCAATGTGCCACCTAGCTTATCCTGATGCTCATGGGTGTCACAACACAATGAACAACTACCTCTTGCTGCTAACGTTCTAGCCTGCATGTCCACCTATCAGTTAAAAAATAGTTCTGCACCTAGTGTATAAACTTTTATCTCCTCTCTACAAGGGAGTTCTCAAACTCAAAGTCTAAGAACAGAATTCCTGACACTAAGCCAAAGGGCCTAGGTTCGATCCCAGCAACCTCACCTATGCTTTCCCCTATCCTCCTCCAAACTACCAACAACCAAAATATTAATGTTTAGAGAACTGATGGCAACTAGTTACTATAGAGCTGTATAAAGCATAAAATGTTTGATTAAAGCTAGGACCAGATCGGCCAGCTAATAGCCCCAACTTCATATCACTCTTCTTCGCCTACCCACAGGTCCACCATTTCATACTTCAGCTTTAGTAACTAACTAGGTATTACTTAATCAAGCTAAAAAAAATTAAAATCTATTCCTAAATAAATAGTTTTTTTACATTTAGAAAATATTAATGTTACCTAATAAGCACGTTCGTCTTTTGTGTGTTGAAAGCCTGAGTCTGCCAATCAAATACAAACAGTCCACAATAATATAGAGAGTTTGTTATTACAATCATCTTAATTTGTGTATAGTTTACACATTGGTATTATTGAACTAGCAAAAATCGTTGAAATATATACACACTTTTAAACTATAAGAAATGTTGAAATTATCGCAGTAGCAGCCAGTGGAGTGCGGGCGTCGCGGCAGGACTAGCGTACGGTCCTGGCCCCAGTTCGATGTAGAGCTAGTTCACCGATGTAAATTATAAGAAGAACTATTTTATAAAATGACTGACCTAGGCTAACGACTCTTTTTGAACTTAATCAAAACTTCATGACAACTTTAAATCATGAACTATGGTGTATAATAGAATTCAGAAAAACTTAATGTCTATTTTCAACGCTCTTATCTGCCATTCCCTCCCTGCACATAAGCCATCCTGACAACTTGCCCTGAGGATAAGGAGTGGGTAGCGACACTTTATTAACACAATGACATTGAGCTTTGGATCTTCAATAAAATTAGCAATAAACAGTTCAGCATAATCCAGATTTATATCTCCAGCAGTTGCATCAATAACCGACGCACAATTTTCTCATGATAAAAATAAATTAAAAGATGATACCCTCTACAAAATCCTAGATAAGTAACTTCTTTCCAAGATTATGGTCTCTAAAATTTCACAACTTCATTATAAAATATATTTTTGTATAAATATTTCTGTTGTTTCAAGACAAGAGATAAGCTGCAGTGAAATATACATTTTTTAACCTGTTTAAGAATTCCAAATAACTTTACCTTTTCAAAAAACAAATATTGTGATGTTTTCAATTTGTTTTAAGCAATATTGAATGTATTTTTCGGCCTATCACTAAGTGTGAACCTAAATTAGCTTCATACTATAATTATGGCTTAGAATGTAATTTGTGATTTTTAATTTTTATCAAGTGGTACAATTAATTTTTTGTCAGGTGATTCATCAAAGACTCCATAGAAGCAATGTGTGTCGTATACAAAAAAAAAGATAATGAAGTTAGCTACACTGCTATTTCCATTAAGAAAATTACTTCGGATGAAGAACGTTATTTTGAGAGCTGAATGTACGATAAACCCATCAACAAAGATTTCAACCTAAATATGTATTACGCTAATTTCGATGGGTTTCACCACCAAATACGTGTTCATTGACGAAGAAAAAAAATACATTTTTACTTAGCTTTTTTGATCCTTTAATTATACTCGAAGGATCTTTAGCTCACTATTTAACATGATTATCCTCAACTAAATTAAAATAAAAGTAATAACTTACATTACCATGACGGTGAGATTACTATTTTACGATTTGTTACCTTCATATTGTTGATGTTCTAGTCTGGAAAGTAGACCCACAAGGACACGCATAATCTTGGAATTGGCTTCGGCAATTGTTTTTACAGCATTATACCATTTCTCGCTGACAGAGTGCTACACCTAAAACACCAAGCCACTATCTAGCTTTGGTCATTCTGTTGGTCAAGTTTAACTTAGTGCCCTATGTAAAACCTAATGACCATCCTCATAATATGGTTTTCAAACAAACGGAGTGAGGCCATCCTGTCATATGTAATCTTTGGTGTGAATAATACGAATGTTCTTTTTCCCCGCGTTTATATTAGTCCAATAATAGCTACTGCCATAAATAATAATATAAATATAAAGTAAACCTTTAATTATTGAAAAAATAATTGTTTTTTGTTAAGAGGTTTTTTCTTTATATTTTCAAAATAAATTGAACAATATATCTTAAAACTACAGTCGATAACTGACGAAAAACTGCAAAGAATCAGCCAAAATAATTGAAATATGATCTGTTTCTGTAGCCTCATGGTCTAAGACGTCACTCTCTCAAAAGACTAGACTGCCTATGACAGAGATGTCGGGGTTTGAATCCCGATAGGGTGGGCTTAGGTAGGTGGTTTTCCTCAATTGTTTACCCCTGCACTCCCACGTTATTGCGGGTACACTACCTCTAAATTAAACCTTTCTCATTTCTAACTCATTAGAGTAATTAGTGCATATGCTTATAGCCCGGACAGGTAGAAGAACTTGGTGACAAAATTAATTGAGCTATGTTTCATGTAGAAAAAGACAATCGTGAAGATTTTTATGTGAGATTGGGATTGATTGATCTTGAAGAAAGTAAGTTCTCATTAATATTATTAATAATAATAATATTTACAACCCGTTCGGGTTATACGCTTTAAGTACTAATTACTCTAATGGATTAGGAATTGAGAAGGTTGAAATAGAGGAAGTGAACACGCATTTGCGTGGAGGGGGAGTGGAAAACCATTTATGAAAAACCACTCCCAGTTCACCCGACCGAGATTCGAACCTCGATCTCCCCGTCCTCAGCAGTCGAGCTCAACACTACAAGCGCGTTAGCCAACTACGCCACAGAGGCGGGTTTCATTAATATTAATTTGTCTGTTTGGCAGAAAACCAGCTCGGACGTTAATTTTCTCAACCACTCCTTATGGATATCAATTCGGATACGACTGTATTATATTCAGGAATAAAATATGATTTTATTAACTTTTAAAATATTTCGAGTTAGATATACACTAGGTACTACAAATTGAAATATAGCCAGTTTGACGCTAGAGCTAAGTAGGAGGTTAGTTCTAACACGTTGCAACGTTACAGCAATCATTGGTAAATGTGCATCTTGGTGTAGACCACAGTATTATTATTATTATTATTAGCACCGCGTCTTACTACCCGTTCGGGTTATACGCACTTACGCTAACGTGTAATGGTAGGGTGATTGTGAGATGAAATGGAGGACCTATAGTTTAACGTGGGATCCGAACCACGGTGGAGACCTGGCATTCCCCACATTCACCACAGTATTCAAAATACAAGTTATTTAGGGGATGGCTTCGGAACTTTTTTTTCTTTCATTTTTTTTTTTTTAGGTATTTAACGTGCACTTTATAAACCAACTGATACTATCAGTTCAAGATAATTTATATTATCGAGAGTGAAAGAGCCTACCAATTTCGGCAGAAAGGTATTTTCACATAACTTCCAGGATTTTTTTTATATGCCATAATCGACATGGAACCGATCTCTTTACTTCCCCTCCGAAGGAAGTTGTGCTACGGATTTTTATAGTTCAAGAAGAATCCGTCGACCCCAGCTGGGTTTGAACCCACAAACATCGGATCCTGAGGAAGAACTTATACCCCAGGACCACCAAGGTCGACTATACAATGTTGTTATCCATTGTAATTACAGGTAAATTTCTGTAAGATGAGTATTAAATACAGAGACTGAAACTTAACGTACCTTGAAATAGTTCATGGTAAAGTCAAATTTCTCAGCCAGGGTCATTTCGGGCTTCACCAATGTTTTTAATAAAGAACACACCAAAATAGCTCCTGCATTGATCATTGGATTGTGTGGTTTTTCTAAAAATAACAAAAGATAAATCGTTAAAATTATATCATGAAATTTTTCTTTTATTTATTCCAAGTTTTGTTTTAGTTTCCACGATTCTACTATGTATATTGAGTACAATATTAGAATGTAAAACCATTTTGAATTTGATTAACTCTTAGTATCCTATATTAAAAATACTAACAGTACCTTTTAAAATTACAAATTACACAAAATTATTACATAGAAAAGTAATACTTCATTTATGTCCAGGTAATATAGATATTTGATGTATTATTAATTACTTTAGTCCAATAGCTTACCCATTTATCTAACTCTTTGTATTAAGTTAATTATTTATCAAGGCAGACTGTAATTTTATTATTTATGCTTAGCTAACTAACAGAAATAAAATAGGATATTTTTTAAATTATATCAGGAATAAATAAATGTATAATACTGTTAATCCCAATATTACTAAAAGAAGATAAATGCATTTAAATAATTTCTAGAATCTAAAATACATTGAATTAGAATGCAGTGTGCATATTTGGTATATGTGGAGGGCACAGTTATTACTCATTTGTAATGTTTTAATTGAGTCAATTATTTTAATTTGAATGAATTTTATGTTGCATAAGGAATTTTACCTATCCTATTGTAACTGTTAATACTGAAACAATTCGGTTATTTGAATACCTTATGTTTAAGCCACGGTAATGATTCATTTAAAAATTAAGTGTTCAATATGTTCCATTGAATCATTTTTCATAGCGGTAGGAATTGCATACTACTTTTGCAAATATTTCATTTTTAACTGTAGCTTACATATGATTTAAATTGTAGAAGCTGTCACCAAACCTATAAACATGCAAATTATGATTAACTAAGTGTTCTTCCAAAGGATACATATATTTATTCTTTGATTTTTGTCATTCTATGTTGTTAGAACGAACACATACACGCGTTGTTCCTTTGATGACCTGAAACAAAGTGTCCCAGTACCGCAAGCTTTCCCCATACTAGCTTTTATCAACTGAACTCATCCAAGTAACGTATCAAATATTTTAAATGAGAAAAGACTTGTCTTACCTCCTTCTGGTATATTATCGTTGGACGATGGATCTTCTTGAAATAAAAAAAAAACTAGCCAAATTAGTGTGGGATACGTCCCGAAAACATTTAAAATGGAAATTTCATTAATATATTTTTCAGTTTTTCTTATATTTTAAAACTAAACAACTAAATAATTTAAATGCACACATTATACAAAATCAAAACTATATTTTTTATATAAATTACCTTATAGACAATATTATTATGAGCATGTTAAAACAATAGAATTTTATTCACAATTTTTTTAACCCCTGGTGATGATGTCTTTAATAGTTGTATATTACAATATGTGTGGCCCAATTTATGGGCTTAAAGTTATAGTTTAAGATTCCCAACACAGTATTTCACTTATAAAATAAAATATTTAGGCATATTAATTTCTTTAAAATAAACAAAATATACTAACTTTAAGTGGAAATTATCTATATCTACTGTACATGTTTGGAAGCACTGATTCTTAAATCTTTACTAAAAGTACTTACAAAATTTTATGAGTTAATTAGCCACCAAGAGATAAAATTATACCTCAGATAGTGACATATATTTTGTGATAAATTTGTTATTCTTATGAAATAAATGAAATTAATGAAAAAAATAAAACTTTGCATAAAAAATTGGCTTTAACCAGATATTACAAAGAGCCTCACCATCTTGATAAAAGCTTAAACTTTGGTAAATCCAAATAATGGTAGATATTGTAATTATTTACTCACTGTTATGATCTAAGACAAGCTCGTTAAAATTGCGACCACTAGGTTCTTGTCCTACATATTGGTGGACTACGTCGGATCCCAGCATTTCCAGAGCAATTCCATACGTCAGTGGTTTGCTAATTTAAAAAATGTCAAACAATGATTAATTGGGCAAATACATTTCCACGTGATTCTCATGTATCATTTTACACTTAGTTTTGTGTTAAATAACATATTTTGAAAAATAAATACACCATTTTTGGTAAATACATAAATTTAATAAATGTTGCATTAGTAAAATTGTTTGAATAAATTAGTTAAATTTGGTCTAGTTGTTTATGAAATACTACACAACATATTATTTGAAAAATTAAAACCTAAGCACGGGAATTTAAACCGGTACATTTGGTTTTTAACTTGAATGTTACCCACCTCAGTGGCGTAGTTGGCTAACGCGCTAGTCATGTTGAGCTCGACTGCTGAGGACGGGGAGATCGAGGTTCGAATCTCGGTCGGGTGAACTGGGGTGGTTTTTCCTAAATGGTTTTCCACTCTCCCTCCACGCAAATGCGGGTTTACTTCCTCTAATTCAACCTTCCCAATTCCTAATCCATTAGCGTAATTAGTACTTAAAGCGTATAACCCGAATGGGTAGTAAGACGCGGTGCTAAATAATAATAATAACAATAATAAAACTTCAATGTTCTACCACTGGTATATTCATGTCTGTCTTAAAAAAGGTTTAATTATCAGTGAATGTAATTGTTTATAGCTATGAGAAATGACTCTTTCACCACTATCATAAAAATACTCCTCAAAACTTTGGGGCAAAAATCCAAAGGTTCTGGTTTTAATTTTATTGTACTGTAAATGCTATCATAGCCTAAGTGTTCTGGCTTCAATCCTCTCATTAAGTAATTCTCAGGCAACTAAATAGTAAAGAGAATAAGTCTGTAATTAATATTAATATTTTATCCAATAATAATTGTAATATATATAAAAAAAAAATATTTTCTGAACTTTTATTACTGTACTCTAACCCTGATAAAAAATACAATCAAACCTTTCGTTAACGACTAATTGTTCCATGGTAAAGGAGAAATTGAGATTGTAATTATTTACTCACTGCAAAATATAATCACTCCACCCAATAAATTTATATGACATAGGATATTAGTGAAACAAAATCAATTAAAAGATTTGTCTGTGAGCCTAAAGAATGTTTTCGATTGTTTTGACTTGTCAACAATTTATCAATACACTTATAAATGGCATATACTGTATATATGTTTGATTAAGTCATAAATTAATCTATTATTAAATGTATTACTACGATAACCATCTTCCAATATAGATCAATAAAATACAATATTTGGCATTCACCCAGTAAATAATTATGTAGAACTTTCATGAATGATTTAATCTAATATGAATAAGGTTATTGTTATATTTATCTTGCAAATAAGTATGATAATAAAACCATTATAATGAATCTTGCTGCAAGAATAATTAAATACTAAATATGGCAAGGCAATAACATGAGATTACCTCTTCTGTGTCAATAGCAAAAAGGGTTTTTACCCTCTAGCTAAAACTTTGTATCATATAATAGAGCTTTGACCATACTTACTTAATCGATAACATAGGAACTCGAGAAAGTTCATTGCCGCTCTTATAAAAGTTTGCTACATACCCCTATCTTGAGCTAGTTCTATGCACGCCACCTTATTACACCCTATATCTTCCAGATGAGTCCTTTCTATTTGTATTCTCCAATCTGATTCTATGTCTTCCCAATAGGTTTTCCTGTTAATACCTTGAACGCGGTTAAACTTTATCTTACTCAAGTTGAATGTCCTGCCCACAGTAACCTGCGAAATTTCACTAACCTAACAATGTCTGATGATGAGTAATGGGTATGTTACTCATCCTTCACTCTTTCGTCAATTTTTTTTCAACAAAAATCTTCTTAAGTCAATACTTGCCTTCCCTTAGGCGCTTCTTGTCGGGTTGGAAGCGGGAAGAGAAAGGTGCGAGGGAGGTAAATTGAAACTGGTTTTTTAGGGTTTATTGAAAAAAGCAATATAACAAAAAGTAAAAAACAGTGAGAATATTTATGTCTGGTTAAAGAGATTGGTTAGAAGTGAAATCATCGTATGAGCAACCTGCACTAGCTTAAGTAGAGTTGGGGTTGATACTCAGGAGGTTCGCTCGTCTTCGCTATTGCCCTCCCATGACGACGCATGGTAGCCTTCGTACACGAATTTTACGTGTTATTTAATTGTATTACTCGCCTTGACTCTCAAAGTCAGAAAATACGTACCCTAAATGAAAGAGAGCTTACCTCACTCTATTACTTTTTGTGTGTTTTTACTTTTTGTGTTTTTTTTTATATATTATTTTGTTAAACTTCAGTTTAATTGTATTGGTTAAGTGTAAGAAAAGGCAGTAGTAGCCTTAACTTTGCCATTAAAGTCGATTATTATAGTGAGAGCTCATGATTAAAGCTAACAATCAGCAACACGAAATTTTACCACCGCTATTATTACAGTCCCAAAGTCAAACGACAACATCAGAGCTCATTTAATCTAGAAAAAGAGGCCGTCGTAATTAACTGTCAGTAGGGGGTCTATTACCCCTCAATGGTCTTAAGCCTGGGCCAATCAACAGCAATTAGGTCCTTTTAGGTGGAAATAATACTTGTTTTGGCACGTGCCATGGCCTATTAGGCACAGACCTAGTTAAACATATTGTGTATGTTTCTTAGAATTTGATGTTATTGTTTGGTAATAAAATGTAATGTGGTTGTTTCTGACAATTGCTGGTCTACTTCTATAATATTTACATTACTAAATAAACAAGATGTACAAGCCACCATCAAATACCTCTGAGAATGTTAAACTGAGCCCCTTATTTTCAAACATACTAAATTTATTCTCTTCATATAAATAAAGATACCATGTTTCACAACCATGAAACACAACTCGTGAAACTAATGAATTGTTTATTATGAGTTCTACAATTCTTGACAACAGACTAGGTGTTAAACAACTTATTGAGTTGGTAATAGTTTTGACCTAATACTTTAATTCTAGCATTGAAATTATCTGTTACTAAATTTTTGACTTTATATGTTTTCAGCTGGATAAGTAAACTTAAGGACGCCGCAAGTCAATATCAGATAGGATAGGATTTCCCATGTTAATATTTTTACGTTTTATTCAGCAGGTTTTAAAGTTATAACACTAAAACAAAAGCCATAAATTATTAAATAATTATTTAAATAGTTTTATATTATCACAACTTTATGTTTTGGTTAATGAAGTAGTTTTTAGATAACGTTACGTCTACAGCTAAAGTTATTTGATGTATTCAAGAATATGGCCCGTAGGAATTTTTCTGTAAGGATATAGATTTAAAAAAGTATGTGAAAGTATATATGTATCTAGATTAGGAAATAAGAAAAGGTTATTTTAAAATGCAAGTCTATACAATCTAGGCGCAAACAATAAAGTGAGTAAGTATACTTATCGGAGGAAGAAGGGAAGTGTTATTCTCATTGACAAGAGGTTTCGTAGGGTGGCGTACTTATTTTATTCCTTTTATATCTATTTTGTACATTGGTGTCTTAGTATGACAGTACTTATAGTTCTTAGCAGCGTTAAGTTAAAATTTGAGCCACTTTGCAAAATTGATTCGAAATCGACAATGAGGCAATGTCATCTCCACTATAATAACTACCAGTTCCTAAACACAGTAAAAAAAATTGAGACCAAGTAGACCTAGAAACATGAAATTTTGAAGGAAAGTAGCCCCTAGCCCAAAAAGGCATAGGAATTTAATGCTGACCAAAAATTTCATGGGAGTCCCAAAATGTTTTTTCTTCAAAAAATCTTAAAGGCCAGAAAATAAAAAAGCTGAAATTTTTGAGGCAGTTAGCCCCTAATCAAAAAGGGTGTAGAAATACTTGTTACAGAAAATTCACATTGGATATCCCAAGAAACGAGAATGTATCTAAAATTCATGCATACATATTCATACATACACACATACACATACACATACACATACACATACACATACACATACACATACACATGCATACATACATAACTTAACGTAACGTAACATAACATAAAATTACATTACATACATTACATACATAACATACCTTACCATACCATACACCATACATAACATACTATACATACATATATACATAATCACGCCGTTCCTTTAAAAGGTATGCCAACAATTGTGTATGTAACTCAAAAAACATGTCCATACTTAATTCATCCTCATTTACTTTCTCCAAGCCTCCCTATCCTTACATACTCCCTTTGCTTCAACAACATCGAGTCATAGATGCTCTTTAGTTCTTAAAACTCTTAAAGTTTATATTTTTCCCACATTCGTCTAGAATATTTAACCACGTCTTACATCGTCAAACCCTTCCTTTTGAACCACACACTATTCCATCATATATTTGCTTCGTCATTCAATCAAAAACTCGTCCTATCAACATAGCCAAACCAACGTAAGATGCCTCTTTCACGCTGACCTTTTGAATTTCCTTTCAAATTGAATTACTTAAGCAACCATTCATTACCAACATTGTCCATAAGAGTGTTTCCAAATACATTTATTAGATATCTTATTCCAACCACATTCAGCTTGATCTTGTGTTTCTGCTGAAAAACCTACGCTTCATATCGACACAAAAAAAGGTTGGTGTTACCTTACTTCTCTAAACTCTACTACCAGCTTTGCCTCTTCCGTTACTGCTTTATTCTGTGCAATAGTCCACATACATCCAACTAATATCCGAGATGCATTCACTCGTATGTTGATTTCAAAGCCTATCCTTCCATTTTTGCAAAACATTCTGCCCACACACATAAAATAACTAATTTGTCCTAACAGTTTTCCATTACACTAAGCTGACAATCATTTCCTGATCCGTTCTTATCAAAAACTATCACTAAAGTTTTGGATAAATTTATACGAAGATCCTTTCTTCCTGTCATCACATTCAAACGATTTAATGCATTCTGCAAGTCACTTTCATTTTAAGCCACTATTACGGCATACTCTCTGAATAAAGCGGCACGCTCACATTCACACTACCCATTTGCACACCAACACAAGCATCCCTCATATAATTGTTCATTAATAAATTAAACAACCATGGTGATATAACACAACCTTGTCTAACTCTTTAATTTGAGTAAATATTTAATATACTATAGATTCTTTAATTGAAATAACACCTTCCAGATTTTTATGTTAGCTAAAACATCATTCCCATTCGTAATCATTGTAAAACAAATTACAATGCGACACATTACACGACCAGATATGCAGCCATTGATTTTTAAAAGGGAGCTATTCTAGTCAATATATAATTTTACGGTATTAACAAATGAGCATTTCATATTGAGAAATATAATATTGTTTTATATTAGTTAATATGTACCTGCAAGACTGTAAGGTAAATGGGATGGATATGTCTCCTATCGAGAACCTCTGCCCATCGATAGTGCACACGCTAACGCCCCAGTAGTCAGGGTTCATTCTGGCCAATTGAGGAATGTAGCTTGCTACCTACAAGAGTCATTGAAACAGATACATTTGGATTACAATATATAATAATCGTAGTATTTCTTACCTTTCTTAAGTCATATTTTAATTGGTTTGACTTTACACCCATAAATATCCCCATAATCCCTTTACGATATAAAATGAAATAAAATAAACATCAATAATTAATATTAATACAATAAGTAAATATTTATGAAACTTTCATGGAGACAATAATACAAGTAATTGGTAGTCACTCATGAATACACCCATAATCCCTCTCAGTGGCGGTGGAATGTAATTTGTTTATGGAGGGCAGGGGGATAGCAAATAAAGGGGACTTGCCTTTCACCCCCCTCCCCTTCTCCACAACCCTGTGATGTAGAAGTTTCTATTTTCTTTTACTTGTGCTCATAACTATGGCCACATCATGCACCCACTGCAAACAGTCCTTCATAAGAGGGATCGCACAAGCAAAGTCTTGCAGTGCTAAATTCAAACAATGATTAGTGCAATGTCCATACATTGCTAACGACTGTTTTTCTTTGAGTTTAGCTTGGACACCATTATGAACTCCTCGCATATTTGAAGCACCATCATAGCATTGACCACGAACATTCTCCAGGGAGAGGTTAAATCGCGTCAAGGTATCCATGACCAGACTTGTTAGGACAGAACTTGTGGTTGAACTTGTTTCATAGAAACCCAAAGTACTCTTTTGGTTCCATATTTTCATTTACAATTCTTACAGAGATTGAAACTTGTTCCTTCGTGGAAATGTCTGTAGTCTCATCTACAATAAAACTAAAATGCTTTACGTTCCGTATTTCATTCAATATTTCTCTTAGGACAGATTCTGCCATCATTTTTATCTTTTCATTGTGGATGTCATGAGTAGTGAAGTCCTTTGATCGAAAACTAAACTGTTTGAGTTCAGGAATGTCACCAGTGCGCAGATAAAGCAACGCCTTATATTTTCCATCACTGTTATTGTGACGTCGTATTGGAACGCCTTGTCTTCCAAGATATCTAAGAGACGTCATCTGTGCATGCAATGCCTTTGGGGCTACAAATTGCTTCTTTTCCTTTTCTTTATACATTTGTTTGGCCACTTTATCACGTTTTTATTTTGTGTTGTTTTTTCCCACAGTTTCCTCGTGCATACTACTATTTGCATGTATTTTAAATTTACTTTAATCTTTTTTCCAATTCTTGTAACCTTTACTAATGAACGTGATTTCAAGTTTAGAGCTATAGCCAAAGAGATTTTCATTATTTGATTTCATACACTCGAAGCACAATATGCCAACTTATTCACTTTGAAAGTAAGTGAAGCCAAGGAAATTCAGAATACCAGTGTTGAAGAAATGTATGGTCACGACGTTTGATTTTCTTATCACCTTTTGCGTTTTCAGTGTAATTTGGCACAAGGAAAGGTTGGCGCTGGACGAGACCGCAAATATTATTACTTCCATTCAAACTCCAAAGCTACATCCTCTTTTTTTGAGTGACTGGGACCAGCAACTACGTTCTTATCTCTATTTTCATTTCCTAGATTAAAAAAAGGAAAAATCTTATTTATTAACAATATTTAATAATGGGAATACAAATTCATTTTTAATAATAAATTTGCTATTTAATTTTTATTTATGGTCTTTTTTGTAAAAATATATTTATATATTAAATAACATAAAGGATCTAGATTTCCAGAGGGGGTGGGCCCCCCCAGTCCCCCAGGCTACGTCCCTGAGACCTAGTGTGATTTTATTAACGGCTATTCATAATGTCACAAAAGTTTGTTAAACTCACAAAATAATAATACATTACGCTTATATTTAACTTGATTTAATTAAAAATTCAAATCATATAGAACGTTTTTTAAATATCGCATTGATTTCCCATTTTATATTGTGTTATTGTGACTCAAGTGTAATCCTTTTACTTTGTAAAATACCAAGTGACTCACTTCGGTGGCCGAATGATCTGCTAACCTTTATTTTTCTGGCGTGCCACTATCTGAGATAATCTTAGGCGTGCCACTCCACTCCAAAATCTCTAACCTAAACTTATCTTCGTACCACCACCATTTTTCGAAAAACTGGCAGTGTAATATATATTTTTTAACTCCTGATTGGTATAGTAATTTTGGATTGTTTGGTTTTTTCCTCTTTATAATGAGAAACAAATATTTTAAGACTAAGTATAGCACAGTACATAGCAGTCAGTATGCCACCAAATAGCAACTATGGAATGTGTACAGGGTGGCACGTGGCAGTGTGAGGGGGTGTAGAGTATGTGGTGGAAGGGGGAGAGAAAGTCAGCTTGAGTGGCGGGAAACAATACACACAGACGACCAAATTAATAGCTATATTCTAGCAATTTATTAACTTAGATGATTTATTTATTTTATTTGACATTTACTAAATTTAAAAAAGTCTACGGTGACTTAGGCGTGCCATGGTTTGGTCACCTTTGGTCTAAGAGGTCACTCTTGAATTACACCATACTGCCGACGACGGGGAAATGTGGGTTCGAGTCCCGGTCAGGTGTACTGAGTGGTGTTTTCCCTAAATAGTTTTCTAATCTTCCTCCACTCAAATGCGGGCACACTTCCTCTAAATTCAACTTAGCTCATACATAGGCCATCAGCGTAATGAGTTCATAAGCACATAACCCAGAAAGGCAGTAAAACGTGACGACAAAAAGAAATCAAATGATAAAGTTCTAATTTTTAAAATCAAGTACACTTACCTGGTATTGTATTACATTCTTGAACGATATTAGTGTCCTTCATTACTGTTGGATAATATTTATCACTTTGGAGATCATAATCGGGGATGACGTGAGACTTTCACTTTATCAAAACAATTGAACAAGGATTTCCTCTTAGCCATTTTGCGATAGTTCGCAATAGAAGTGTACCGATGAATTTCAATTGTCCAATTATTATTAGTCCATCAGTGATTTAAAATAAATTAAAGCTTTGTAATACAAGTTACAACAAATGTATTCTCTCAGGGAATGACAAAAAACTACTTTACAACGACGAAATTATACCTCTATAAACACTTTATTTAATAAAAACACTAGCACCACATACACTTGCTTATACACTAAATATGAAATGTTCGTATTTTTACGTTTATGAATGTCAGTTCTCTACCAAACAGAGACGTAGTCATTTAAATATTAATTTTTGAAATTTGGAACCCAACCCCCTCACTTTCCTCACTATTTCATCAACTTCTACACTAAACTAGCAAATTTTAAGATTAATTTTGTTATTTTGAGGAGTCATTGTATCTGCTCCCTAAATTTAAATTTTCTACCACAGCTTAAAGTTTTTTAGTTTCTGAAATCCCAACTAAAGACTTACAATTTTCAGACACTTGTGAATATTTGTAATGGTACATTGCCCTCCAAATTTGAATTTTATTTCCCACCAGTAGTTAATTCTATTAGTTTTGGAAATTTTAGGCCCCCAACACCTTTTCTACAACTCAATCTTAGAAAGTGCATATTTCAAGAATTATATGATTATTTGGAGTTGTTGTCTCCCTCTAGCTGTCTGCCAAATTTTAATTTTCTACTTCATCAAAATGTCTATTCTAACTATTTCCTCTCCCTCCCTTGTATCCCGGAGACCCATTTTGAAATTTATCCAGCTTTATTTTTCTGATTAAATGGGCCAATCTTTCTACCTTCCAAACAAATTTCCGATTCCCAGCTCTTCTGACAGTTTTTTATTGTTTTATTCACAATCACAATATTACAACATCCGTTTCACCCGCTTGGGGGTTGAATTTCACAAAACATCTTCTTATCGGAATTATATGACCTGAATGGAACCTCCCTGACTAATTTTAAGATTCCAGGTTCAGGGATTTGGAAGATGAGTTAGTGAGTAAGGTCTTTTGACCTTTTATATTAAGATATGTACTGTACATATGTATATAAGATTATCTCATTTCACCATATTAATAAAAACTTCAAGTTTGAGAAAATATACAATTACTGCCAAATTTGATAGTTTACGCCATTTTAATCAAGTGGGCGGATTTCCAACCTGATTGACAACACTTAAAGTGACTTAACAAAATGATAACTCTTTATATAATTAGCAAGGTGAGTATTGAAAAAGCTTCAAAAATTAATCTCCTATTAGGTTCACTTTAATAATTAAGTTTTATCCAATACTATCAAATTAAATAATATTTAAAAACATAGCATATGCTATAAACTCTCCAACACATTGTATGAAAATATATATAATCTTGTAGTTCTAACATTTAAATAAAATATGATAAAATTAAATAAAAAAGTGTTTTTAATTAATCAGAGTACTGTTGAACTTAGATTTATATTTTTAATATGATTACGATATCTATATAATATACTACATTTAAAATAGACTGTTTGAAATCTATAGCACGATAACTTTATTTACTTTACCTTTCAATTTAGCTGCTAAATAATATTACTATTTTGTATTTTTGACATATAAACATAAATTTTTTTAAAAAATAATGCCTTATTTTAATGACTTAATATCATTAAAGTTTACCTTGCCCTCTGTGTTTGACTTGCATTTCCAATAAAAATCTTCAATGTGTTTTGTGAATCCTTGAAAGTCTGGAATTATGAATTGATGCCTGAAGGCTCTTGAGATGAGGACGATGTTAGCAGAGATTACGCTACAAACAAAACATAGCTTTAATCTTTTAATATCATATCAAAACTATCCAAATGAGTTATAGCATTTTATTCCTTGCTTGCTTGTATCTAAGAAATAACCAAATGTATTATTAAGCCAAAACAAGTTAATTATATTTTAGCTTATACATTTTAATACAGGGGCTATTTAACTAATTACTATGTGAGAGGACGATAATCTTAGTTCGTACATATTAATATAGGGTATATTTAGCGGCCTGCTATAAAAAATTAGAATAATTTTAGTTCATACATTTAAATACAAGGGATATTTAGCGGCCTGCTAATCATTAAATTATGAGTGAATACTGAAAGTAGACGAAATAATATTCTTCTGGGCCACTTTTTTTTAGTAATAAGGTTACTATTATTAACTAGAGTTATGTATAGCAAGTTCAGCTTGGCAATGGTTATTAATAGATTCACTATCTTGCCTCTCTCAACCACCTCCTGCAATCTCATATTCCCCTCCCAACTGAACTTTATCTTCTTCAGCCCCCATTCATCCTCTAATAACCCTTTCCCTAGATTCCTCACCCTCTATCCATTCTTAGAACCTGGTATGTCCAGTTAACGAATTACATGGATACTATGTCCCTGAATTAACCCCTTCTCTCCTCCTCACCTAATTCAAACTTTCCTGTCATTCTCTTATTTGCCAACGATTACAATTTTGACACTTTAATTCAGTTGTTTGCGCACTCTCAGTACAGCTAGCAGAAATTTGAGCCCCGATCTCCCTATCACCGGCAAATCTAATTACACATGCTTGAAGTTTAGTTGGTGTGCCAGTAGATATGGGTCATTCTGCTATTGAAGTACGTATTATTATGACTTTAGAAATAACTTATAAATTTGATAACACAACATGTTGTGTCCCTTCTTTAAAATAAAGAAAAGATAACAGAATAAAATCAGAATTTTGAAATATATATATATATATATATATATCAATTTTATGTGTATGACCTCCGTTCCTCATTAATATCTGCCTTTACCTCCTAAATGTGTCCCGATCTAGTTTCTGTGTTTCTGGAGAGCCACCATCACTGTTTGAATTCCTATGAATTTCACGTAGGTTGTCCATAAGTTCATTCAGTCTGGGATCATTTTTGCGAAGTCCTGTGCTCCGTAAGGCCTGAAAATTTATTAAGATAATCAGGATGGCCATTTAATTTAAGGTTGTAAACTAATTAACTAGAATACAAAATGTAAAAATATATTGAATGCTTACCAAACATATTGAAATATTTTTAAAATATGCAGATAAGACCAAAAATATGACATAAAGTAACTTTAGCTTAAAATGTGAATATTTAACTCACCGAACTATAAATATTAGCTATCTACAATATAACCATGGCGGCGCAACCGGCAGAGCAGGAGTTGGCATTGCCCCCTGAAAAGAATTTGCCACCCTCTGGAATAAGTCTGCCCCCCCCCCCTCCCTCCAGACACATTTAAAACCCTCTGATATATTCGATTATGAAGTTTTAAGATGCCCTTTATTAAAACTCCAAATGACTTCGAGACACGTCCAATTTTCAAAAAAATTCCAGAGATGACCACTTCAAAGAGCTCTTAGAGGCAACCAACTGTAGGAAAAATTCAGGTGAGGATCACTCTAAATAGCTTTTAGGGCCATCCAAATTTTAAACATTTCTAAGAGAGGAGCACACCAAACATCTTTTAGATGCATGTAACTTTAAAGAATTTTCAAGCAAAGACCCCTCACCCCTCAAAAAAGAAAGTTTCAGAAAGGATTCAATTTACAAATATTTTTTATTTAAACGGTGGAAGACCACTTAAAATATCTTCTAGGGGCATCTAATTTTCCAAAAAAAAATCCAGAAGAGCATTGTTACACTTGAGACAGGTAGGTGACCGTCTCAGACAAAAGTGACCCACCAAGCCACCCTGACCACCTACTTCCATGTTAAGGGTTGAATAAGTCGCCCACAGATGGAACCATATCAAGGGTGGAAAAAAGACTCTACATCAGAAGTATTATGTAAATAATTAAAGTAATGTAATTAATAATTTAGTACTTATCTTTTTTATTGTTCATATCTTATGTCAGAAGTAAGATAACATTATTAACTTAAGAAAATTTAAGATAAAACTTGTAAGCCCTTAGACTTAAGATTTATCTTACGAGGATATATAATTTATGTATTTTGATGTGCAAAATGAATGGATTGAAACAAATTTTTATTAGCTGGGATCACTATTATATATATTGGGGGATCTGATAAGACAGATAAAACATTTAATTTATTATCGGACTATAGTATTTTTTGAGAACCCCAAGGGGTTGGGAAAAAGTTATTGTTTCCATTATGAGTTGTGTGATTTGTATAAAAATGTATGTAAATAGATAGTAAGTAAGAAAAATAAAAATACTAATGAAAGAAAAGAAAGTCCCTTATCCATAATCTCGAAGAGATATGGGAGCTTTTCCACTCGCCCCTTATCTGTGAGAAACTTTCCTACCTGTAACCTGAGGGAGTGTCTGACACGCTTTGTGGCCGCCCCGGTTTGGGGGGGGGGCAAGATTTAGGAAGAGAGAGAGGAGAGTCAAGCTAGGACTGGCCCCTCTCCTGCGCCCAGCCAGCCCGTTGAACCGCGGCCATAAAATTAGATTGTTCCAGGCTTGTATTATGTCCCTCCTACTCTACGTCGCCCCTGCCTGGGTTTACCTCCCCCGCTCCGAGTGGTCTATCACCTATTTTTGAGGTTGATGTTCGGACAGCCCCCCGCCCCCCTCCCAACCACACCCGAGTCCTGCTAGACTTGTCTGGCCTCCAACCCCTGAAATGGATCATCCGCGGGATGGCAGTGAATTTTTTTCTCACGAGTGCAGGCCAGTCCTAATGCGATCGTACGGGGCATCGGCAATTACGACCCCCCTGCTCTTGTTTACAGACGCATCAGAGACGGTGTGGTGGACACCCCCGCCGGATACGGATGACCCGGGAGGTAGTCTGTGACGATGGGGAGCGAACGCTCCTGACCACGACCGAGGCCGGCTTCACCAGGACGCGGCTCCGGCTCTCCGCAAGACCTCCCGGCTGGCGCACTGCCCAGCCTGTGTGCGTGTGTGTTTTAAATCAGTGTCTATGTCCCCAACCTTACCAACCAGCACGTGTGGACTGATCCGTTCTGCCTAAACATACTATATTTTCTCCTTTCAACAGCGCATTACAATACTCTACAATAAACCAGAACATTACAAACAATTACAGAATTTAAAAATAAAGTCAGTTACGCTAACCACTCCACCATAGTGGATTGGTCGTCTATAGTACTCGCCTCACTCAGAAGGAAGATATGAGGCGAGGAAATTTGTATATATTTTTCATTATATGTAAAATATGTGTTCTATGTCGTCCTTGTGAGTGTCCGTCCTCTCAATAAAGAAAAAAATTGATTCCCGGCCGTTCCTCGATCTGAGAGCCGGTGTATCCCTGATTAGTCTCCCAGTCTTGTAAACTGTCTATTCTCCTTTTTTCCCCGTCTCTAACCACAGCCTGTCCTACCACTCATACCAACCCCAGTAATAACCTCCCAAATAAGTTACTATAGTTTACCCACTGAGGGTGGGTAGTTAAATCATTCTCAAATATACGTCAAAAAATTTTATTTGCCCCCATTTACCAAATACTTGCACTAGAATGGGCAAAAATGTTCACTGGGAAAACTTTTATTTCCATTTTCCGGCAGGCTTACGTGTGGAAATCACCAAGTAAACCTGGCGGAAAACCGATCGTCCTGCCAAACCGACCCCGGAGTTTCAGTCGATACCAAAATGTGCACTGATCGGTCGTCGAACCGGGGTTGGGAGGTTCAATGTCCGGTCCTTTTTTTTATCGATCCCTTTTACTCCCTTGATGTTCCTCCTTCCGTTTTCATGTGTTTTGTTACAATACCTCCTCCCGTTCTATGCCTTCTGCACAATTCATTGAGTACAAGTCTGCCCACGAGTTGTGAACGGCTACTGTTGTCCCAAATGCTTCAATAATATTTATTTATCCCCTCCTTCAGGTCTACAGTACCAGACGGGCGAAAAGTGCCCACTGGGGAAAGTTTATTTTCGTTTTCTCGCCAGGGCTACGTATGGAATTATCACCATAGCCCTGGCGGAGTACTATTATTTTTGACCGACCGACCCCGGCGTCTCGCTCTCTCTCTGTTTTCCTTTTATATGTTTAACGTTAGATTTAATATCCATCTAGGTTTTCTTTTTTTCCTTCATCCCACTGTACATTTGTATATCTTTAAAGATCCCTGATGACCGTATAAAGGCGATGAGGAGGTTTTTTTTAGTACTTTCCCTCCCCACACCCAGTGTAACCAATATCATCCCGCCAGGGTGCCACATGCTATCTTTCTTTCTTTCTTTAGTATTTTATTTTATCTTCTTAATAGCTATTTACAAACATTCTTACAAAAAAATACATAAATGAAATAATAATAATCTCCAACCCATAAGGGTTCTTACATGCTATCTTACTTAGTGTTATAAATGTTGCATGTCAGATCATGATCGAGAGCCCTTTTTTGAGGCTGGTNCGACATATCTGCGCCAGCATGGGCAAATAAGCCCACTGGAAAAACTTTTATTTTCATTTCTCCCCAGGTTTACGAGTGGAAATCACTACGTAAACCTGGCGGAGAGCCAATAGTCCCCTTAAACCGAACCCAGAGTCTCAGTTGGTATTAAAAATTGCACTGACCGGGCATCAAACCGGGGTTGGGTGGTTCCAAGTCCGGTCCTTTTTTATCGATCACTCCCTTGATGTCCCTCTTTCCGTTTCCATGTGTTTTGGTACAATATCTCCCCCCGTTCTATGCCTTCTGAACAACTCATTAAGTTCAAGTCTGCCCGCGAGGAACGGGCAGTAATATCAATTTCAATAGCACAAGTATTTTTTATTTACACTCAGCAACAACTCCCCACTCCAGATGGGCAGAAATCGCCCTCTGGAGGAAAATTATTTTATTTTCGTTCCAGGGATACGTACGGAATTGTTACTGTAGCCCTGGTAGCGCATTATTTAGACCCCGACCGACCCCGGTTGCTCATCCGACCGGATCCAGTCCATCTTTATGATATTCTTTTTCCAACTGTTTCTTTTTTTCCACTCCCACTGTTTCAGTCTCGTCCCTCTCTCCCTTTTGTACATTGTATGTTTTACGGTCATGGCGACCCACTATGAGCAACGGGGTGGGTTTTTATATAATTTCCCCACCCCTAGCCCAAAGAAGGCACATCTCAGCCCGTCAGGGCACAAATCCATTTTATTGTAAGATTATATTTTATGTTCAATGTCGTGTCCGTTTCCGAGAACCCTTCGGGACTGGTGTTAACTGTTTGCCCATTTATGTTTCATGTATTTTCATTTCTATTAGATGTTAATAACAATAAAAACCTTACAAACAAACACAAATTGAAAACAATTAACCTAAAGTATTGATATAAATAAACAGATCCAATATCTTTTTAACCCTTCTTTTGCACTGTGTTAGCACAATTTGCCAGCAGCCTCAGTTTCGCGCTATCTAAGGTAGCACTAATACCCTTGACAAGCTGCTATAGCATCCCACTCTAAGGCAGTGCCAAATCCCTTATGAAACTTATCCTCGACAATAAGCTACTTATCGTGCGAAAAAGCGAAAGTACTGTGCTCTCACGGCCCGGTGTTAAGAATCATCTGAGTTAACATATACTCCAATGGTTAAATTATGTAAATTATTTAAAATTTATTGTGTTCTTATAGAATTATAATTACTATCCCAAATAATTTGGCTGGTAGTATCTGTGTGATATACATGTTGCGGCAGGAGTATATGATGGTTTTGCAAGTGTAATAACTTTTGTATTTTCGAACAAAAAATTGTTTACATTTTGTCATTAAATTCAAAATATATTGCTATTGTTATTTACACTATGAAACCATTTTTATAATACAAGTTAGTATTAGCACCGCGTCTTACTGCCCGTTCGGGTTATACGCACTTACGCTAATGTGTAATGGTAGGGTGATTGTGAGATGAAATGGAGGACCTACAGTTTAACGTGGAATCCGAACCACGGTGTAGGCCTGGCATTCCTCACATTCACAAGATGTCTTGTCAGAGGTGAAGGAAGGGTTTGTTAATCAGATAAATCTGTGCCGGGACCGAGGATTGAACCCTTGCCGCCAGCATAGAAGTCTGACACCTTACCCCTAGACCGCCAAGTCACCCCTTATAAGACAAGTTAGTTAAGGAAAATAATATCTTACAAATGTACTCCATTTTCATTCACACATTGCTGTAGTCTTGCTCTGAAGTTAGTCATGACATCACGAAGCACGTTAACGGTTTTTCTCTAATTTCATGTCCGATAGCAACCTTGAGTTCTTCCAAAGTGCGTGGTTTATCAATGAAAAATTTCTACTTCAGATAACCTCACAAAAAGTAGTCACACGCTGAAAGATCGGGTGACCGCGCTGGCCATGGGATATCTCCACAAAGTGGAGTTAGGCATTGTGGGAATATGTCTCGAAGCACTGCCACAGAAACCCTGGATGTATGGATGGTTGCCTCCTCCTGCTGGAACCACACTTGGGCATTGTTCAGTTGCATTCTTCGCATTTAAAGTCTAAGTAAGTTTCTTAACATCAAAACATGGAGATCAGAATTCACCGTAGCACTTTGACCATTCTGTTCGAAGAAATACCAGCCAATGACCCCGCGATGTGTCATCCCACACCTTACTGCTACTCGTTGTGAGTGAAGTGGACGCTGCGGGTTCGCTGCAGACCAATACCGAAAGTTCTGTTTATTGACGAAACCTTAGATATGAAAATGGGCTTTATCAGACATGAAAGCACGACGTGCCTTATTCCACTGCACTATGGTTACTGAAATGGCAATAACTGACGCAAAGTTGCTATTAAACGTGAAATTAGGGCAATGCCGATAAACGTGCTTCGTGATGTCATGACTAACTTCAGAGCAAGACTTCAGCAATGTGTGAATGAAAATGGAGGACATTTGGAAGACGTTATTTTCCATACCTAACTTGTGTTCTAAAAATGGTTTCATAGTGTAAATAACAATAGCAATATATGTTGAATTTAATGACAAAATGTAAACAATTTTTTGTTCGAAAATACAAAAGTTATTACACTTCCAAAACCGGCATATATTTCTGCAGCAACCTGTATAATTGCTACAGCATTTCAAACTGCTCTAAATTGTACAAAACTAGGGTGGGATTCCTTGAGGACAATGCGATTAGGCTTTTTGAACCTGCAATATAGGCTTAGCTCCTTAAAAGCAATTAAATTTATAGAGTTATTTACTCATCTTTAAAGGATTCTGGTATATAAAAAAAGTTACCAAATTGTTGAAAGTTTGGTCACAAAGCTTTTATTATGTACAAAGATATTATTATTGTTATCATTATTATTAGCCCTGCGTCTTACTACCCGTTTGGTTTATAAGCCCTTACGCTAATGTTTAACGGTAGAGTGATTGTGAAATGAAATGAAGGACCTAGAGTTTAACGTGAAATCCGAACCACGATGGAGACCTGGCATTCCTCACATTCACAAGTTGCGATTAATACACGTCTTGTCAGAGGGGAAGGAAGGGTTTGGCAGTCAGATAAATCTGTGCTGGGACCGAGGATTGAACCACAGACCCCCAGCACAGAAGTCTGACACCTTACCCCTAGACAACCAGGTCACCCTTTACAAAGATATTAAATCATTAATTTCTCACCATACAGCTGGGCCACAGGTTGTATGTACATGCCTGGTATAAGGCGTCTCACTCGCAGTAGACCGGTCTGCCGTTAATGGGGAGACTTATCCCAGTTTGAGCTGTGGGTTGTTTTTCCTTATAAGGTAATAATGTCCTAAACTTGCGAAATTTAACCCCTCCCCAAAATTAAATTCTCCCTGCACCTATGAATCTATCTAAAATGAATTTAATGATATATACATTAACTAGCGAGGAGTTAAATCCCCTAGCACCACTCTTTAACTCATGTCCACAATTCTCTACCAGACAGTTTTATAATTAAAATTAAGTTGCGTCAAATGCAAACAATTTTAGTGGAAAATTAATCTGTCCAGCGTTGATATTCAAAAATTCGCGAAGGAAAAATATTAAATCAAAATCGCCCCTCCTCGTCTAAGTGTAGGGACTCATTCCCCCTACCACCAAACACAACGATTTGTTGGTATGTATAGTAGTAGTTTAAGTAGAGGATAGCATTTTTTTTATCTCCAACGGGCACTACTAATAATTTTTCCAGGGGCCTGGGACTCAGTATAAGACCCGAGTCTCCAAACCAAGTGAAAATAATGTCGATAAAATAGCTTACAAAATTTTGAACTGCTAGGTGAGAATACATCCTCAAAAACTGCTCCTTTGTTAAAACAAACAAAATTATGCATGAGACAAACAAATCAACTTTATTTGCGCTTGTTTTAATATCTTTTTAAACCGCTATTGACGCTAAAACATTAATAAATCAAACTATTTTAATATAATGACATATGTATGTGTCAAACTAGCCCTTTACAAATATAGTATGTTATAATTAACTTTTCATTTGTGGGATTTGAGTTTCGCAGTTAGTATGCAACAACACTCTAGTTCCTCGCACTTACGCCCATGTTTTATTACTATAGAACTGTCCAGTATCAGTTTCATAAGGTAATTAGTAATGCCCTAAGCCGGCTACCTTAGCTCCCCAACTATCAGGTAGCGCTCCTGGGTGACTGACGACCAGAACACGCCCACCAACCAGACACACGCACGTGTAAATATAACACAGTTATCTGATTTAAGGTCCTACAATGATTCCCACTTTAATCATCACATTTCTTAACATCGGGAATTTTTATCTTAAGTATGTAAATCCAAATCTATTTGCATATTGCTCTAACAAAGTTCTTATTAAGACCAAGCTTTATTTGGATTGGAGGAAGATACGCTTTTTTTTTAAATCAACAAGTGGTAGTAGTGGTTGAAATGAGATTTTAGGACCACTTTCTCCCCTAAGATTAACATTGATCCACCTCAATGATCAGTGGCGGATACGGAAATATTATTTTGGGTGTTTGACATTAATTCTATTAAGTTTTATATTGGGCTTTCTTTACTATTGAGGCGGGTAACTTTCACTCATACGTATAGAATTAAAACTTCTCAAAGTGAATCATTGATGGATCGGGCAATATTATTTGGGGGTTAAATTTTTCTCCAAGTTTTTGCATTGATCATCCTCACTGCGAAGTTGGGTCACTTTCTCCCACATTGATTCTTCCCATAGAGCCAGTGGGTCAGTTTCCCTCATAAGAATAGCATTGATAAGTGGTAAATCGGGGATTATTATTTTGGGAGTTTTAGCTTTGATCCTCTTCAATGTAGAGTTGGGTCACTTTCTCCCATATTTATCCTTCCCATAGAGCAGGTGTGTCACTTTTATCATAAGAATAGCATCAGTGGCGGATCAGGAAAGAATATTTAGGGAAAGGAGGAGGCAGAACGAGGGAGCAAACCAGGAGTTTATAAAATAGTTACACCATTAATTTGATAAAAATTTATAAATTACTAACATTTTACTATAATATTACTACGTATTTGGTGTTATTAGTTTAACCGTTTATTAAAACGTTTCCCAGGAGGCACTGTGAGGAAGCGAGTAAAGTCACCTCCCGACTATAACTAATTTTGACTAAACTATTTAATTTTGATAAATCCATGCTGTTTCACCTGATTAAATCGGGCTATGGTATTCACAAACACTTGAGCGTTTAACGTAATACAATATTTATTACAAACGTAAATACACAAACTTAGTTTTCAATACACTTACGTAAAAAACATAAAGACTGAATTTTTTATGTTTCCAATGGTGAAAACATTTGTCTTATTTTGTAGTGACCGTATGCAAGAGTGTCACATCCATTATCTAAAATATAACGTTTGTCATCTCCTGGTGAAAGTGCAAGTTTATTCAAAGCGATACTATACAATTGATGTTTCTCAATTCTTATCATGGACATATTGGCAATTTAATTTCAGTTGCTGATGATAGCTGTGTGTGCTATATATCAGAAGTATAGTACCAAGAAGAAATTCTTGTCATGGACAGTGACTATCCACTTGCCCCTAGAAAGTCCATAGTTACCCCTGAGATGTTATCCCCATTCTCTAAGTATATACAATCCAAGCTGAACCCTCCAACCAGCGGGAAAACAAAAAATCTAGTTCCCAAACTAAACCGTAAACAAAATTAAGTGGTACACTACAGTAATTTAAAACTGTATATTTCCTTGGGTAAGAAGCTTCAAAAGATACACCGAGTCCTAACTTTGAATCAGAGCACTTGGTTGAAGTGATATATTGATTTTAATACTTCCCAACGAAAAAATTGCAGTAAATGGATTTGAAAAGGACTTTATCAAACTCATGAACAATGCAGTATTCGGGAAGTCGTTGATTTCCTAGCATTAATTGCTGATGCGATCTTCACGGAAGAGTTAGTTGGGGTTCACATGAGAAAAATAAGCCTACTTTAGAATAAACCTATATATGCAGGCATTTGAATCTTTGATATAAGCAAGGTTATCGTGTATAACTTTCATTATAATTGTGTTAAAAGGAAACATGAAAAAATGTAAAGCTCTTATTAACAGACATAGACTCCATCTGCTAAGAATTTAAAACCGAAAATGTGTATGTGTATGTGGATATGTTTGATAATATATACCGATTCGACACTTAAGACTATCCAGAAACACATTTTTTGCACAGAGCGTGCAGTAAAGAAACTCCTGGGTAAAATGAAGGATGAGATGAATGGAGAGTATTCAAGAGTTTGTAGGACTTCGGCTGAAGCTTTACTCCATTCTAAAGGAGAGTATTGAGGAGAATAAAGTAGGTAAAGGTGTGTCAAAAACCGTTCTCAAAAAAAAAATTAAAAATTCCCATTATAAAATAGGTTTAAGGTAGGCGATCTTACACTACACCAATATGTCGATGATAAGAAGTGAGAAACATTTATTTCATAGAATCTCCTTGAATAAACTTGCACTTTCACCAAGAGATGACAAACGCTATATTTTAGATAATGGATGTGACACTCTTGCATACGGTCACTACAAAATAAGACAAATGTTTTCACCAATGGAGACATAAAAAAATCAATCTTTACGTTTTGTTCGTAAGTGTATTGAAAACGAAGTTTGTTTATTTACGTTTGTAATAAATATTATATTAAGTTAGAAAATCGATTGCTTGTGAATAGCATAGCCTGATTTCATCACGTGAAACATCACGGATTTATCAAAATTAAATAGTTTAGTCAAAATTAGTTATGGTGGGAGGCGACGTTACTCGCGACCTTGCAATGGCTCATAGGAAACGTTTTAATAAACGGTTAAACTAATAACGCCAAATACGTAGTAATATTAAAGTAAAATGTTAGTGATTTTTTTTTTATTATTATTTTTTTTTTCAAATTAATGGTGTAACTATTTTATAAACTCCTGGTTTGCTCCCTCTTTCCGCTTACTCCTTTCCCCAAATATTTTTTCCTGATCCATCACGGACCAATGCTATTCTTATGATAAAAATTACCCTCCTGCTCTATGGGAAGGATCAATATGGGAGAAAGTGACCGAACTCCACAGTGAGGATGATCGATGCTCAAACCTCCAAAATAATAATCCCCGATCCGCCATTTATCAGTGCTATTCTTATGAGAGAAAGTGACCCACTGGCTCTATGAGAAGGATCAATGTGGGAGAAAGTGACTCAACTCTACATTGAAGAGGATCAATGCTAAAAAACCCAAAATAATATTCACCTATCCACCACTGATCAATGCTATTATTATGGGATAAAGTGACCCACCAGATCTATTAAAAGGATCGTTATGTGAGAAAGTGACCCAACTCCACAGTGAGGAGGATCGATGCTAAAAACCCTAAATAATATTCCCGGGTTCGCCACTGATCAATGCTATTCTTATGGGGAAAAGTGACCCATCTTCCCTGTGAAGACGAGCAATGTGAGAGAAAGTGACCAAAATCCTCTATGATAAAACTCGGAAGAATTGTCAACCCCAAAAATAATATTTCCCGATCTACCACCAACTCACTTTGACAAATTATTCTTAGTATTATTCGCAATGGAGAAAATAACCCACCTCAATAGTAAGGAGGGTACAAGATAAATTATTATTAGTATTATTATTATTATTATTATTATTATTATTATTATTATTATTAGCACCGCGTCTTACTACCCGTTCGGATTGTACGCACTTATGCTAATGTGTAATGGTAGAGTGATTGTGAGATGAAATGAAAGACTTATAGTTTAACGTGGAATCCGAACCACCGTGGAGGCTTGGAATTCCACACATTCACAGTTGTGATTAATACACGTCCTGTTAGAGGTGAAGGAAGGGTTTTGTAATCAGATAAATCTGTACCGGGACCGGGGATTGAACCCTGGACCCCAGCACAGAAGTCCAACACCTTACCCCTAGACCACCAGGTCACCTAGAAGATAAAACTTGAAAAAAGTTCAAACACCCAAAACAATATTTCCTGCTCCTTCACTGATCAAGGCTATTCCTATGGGATAAAGTAACCCATTTACCCAGTTAAGAGAGTGACCAAACTTCGTAATGTGGAGGATCAATGTTATTCTTATGGGAGAAAGTGGCCCTAAACATTCATACAAACCACTACTAGTGGTGTATTTACTTCATTCTTCCTTCTTGAGTTGGTGATGTTCGCTTTGCCCTCTGTGTTTGGGTGTAGTGATTTATCCAGTCTCTATTGTCACACTCACAAAAAAAAACTGTAGTACGTTGTGAAAATAATTTGAAGTCCTAGGAAAAGAGCATTTAATTTCAAGTCACCACAGACATTCTAATAGTATTAGGCTTGGTCTTATGACTCCTTGATAAATATTAATCTGGCCGATAAATATTGTTATCTGGTCGATAAGTTAAAAGTGCGTCTTATGACTGCCAGATAAAATGTATTTATCCATCATATTTTTATCAGGAGGTTTAAGTACCTGATAACTTTTATCTTAAATTTAAAATGGGCGTTGCCATATTGACGCTTTGTTTTTCGTGAGGTTTAGATTATCAGAATATTCTTTTAGGTTAAAATCTTGGTTCACGTGTTTAATTGGCCCAGGCTCTAATTATGTATAAAGTTAGAACATTTAATTCCCTTTTTTTAATATAAAAACTGACAAGCTATTTGTAGATTTATAGTTATATAAGAAAAAAAAATTATATGTGAGTACAAAAAAATTCAATTTTGTAGACTTTGTACCAAATTACTGACCATATTTTGGCAAACACGAAATTAGTACGTGCAAGACAACCTAGTGTCTGCGCCCACATGACGTCATCTGTTCCCTCGCACTCGTTTAGCAGCCATTATTTAACAAAATTAATGTTGAGCGTTGTAGCCACTAGCCAGGTTGTAACTATAGCAGCAAGGTTTATACGCATGGGCGTACCAGTAAAAACAGTACCAAACTTGCGTTTTCTGCATAAAAATATATTTATCCTACAGATAGCTATCCGGCAGATATATTCAGTTAATAATACGGGTAAAATATTAAATTGGCTGTTAACCTTTATCTGGTCGCTAACTTTAGCCTCCCGATAGCAATATTCATCTGTTAGTCATAAGACCAGCCCTTATTCGTAAATAATTTTATCCAGTAGGAGTTTCATGCTCACATATACGAGTATTTCATATCTGAAACATGATCTAATAGCAATACAAGGGGAAAACAAACCCAGTAAAGTCATTCTACTTATCTCTGAAAACACAAACATTTTCTTCTTTGTGGAAGAGATTCCAGCCATTTTATCTAGAGCCTAAAAGTTCTGGTTGCCTTTTAGATAGGTTCAAATCTCAGACAAGGTCATTTATATCTCCCTAAGTAATTAAATGTGGTCCAGAAGGCTAACAGGAAACTTCAAAAATTTTATCACTTCTCAAATATTTATCACGATCCTCTAAACGCTCTTCTTCTGGTTCATCATCATTAAGTATGGCGTGGTGGGTGACCTGGTGGTCTAGGGGTAAGGGGTCTGACTTCTATGCTGGCGGCCGGGGTTCAATCCTCGGTCCCGGCATAGATTTATCTGATTACCAAACCCTTCCTTCACCT
>CABFOW010002399.1:12892-28459 GCA_902141385.1 Timema californicum
TGTGTCTATAACCCCCAGACACAATGACCCCCTGACCTGTGTCTGTAACCCCCCAGCCGCCGATGATCCCTCTACGGAAGGGGCTCCACTGCTGAGTGTCCAGGCACGCTGGTCTCACCACGGAGGAGAACTCCACCCTCGCCTCAAGCTCGACCACTGCGAGATCATTCCTGAGGTTGGTTTCTCTGAACTTGGGGTGCAGGTACACGGCCTTGAGGGGCAGACGCTGGGCCCGACGGTCCAAGAGGTCGTTCACTCCGAGGATCGCCGAGTACGCCTTCAAACCTTCCCCGGAGTATTTCCTGAATTCACTCGAGCAAAGAACCTTCCTCAAAGCTAGGAGTGCGTTCAGTTTCGTGCCTCACCTCTTAGAGACTCTGAGTGGCTCTTAGAGACTCTTAGTGGCTATTTGAGACTCTTAGTGGTGCTTTGAGACTCTTAGTGGCTATTAGAGACTCTTAGTGGTGCTTTGAGACTCTTAGTGGCTATAGAGACTCTTAGTGGCTCTTAGAGACCCTTGGTGGCTCTTAGAGACTCTTAGTGGCTCTTAAAGACCCTTGGTGGCTCTTAGAGACTCTTGGTGGCTCTTAGAGTTTCTTATCAACACAAGTGACCCGACTTCAGACAGTTGATTTATTAACTGGGAAATGGTAATATCCATCTTGAAATGTTATATTTCGGAGACTACATATATAAAGTCTGGGATCTCGACTCCCGGTGGACAGTTACACTACTAACAGCAGTATACAGTTACTCTACTAGCAGCAGTATACATTCACTCTACTAGCAGCAGTATACAGTCACTCTACTAGCAGAAGTATACAGTCACTCTACTAGCAGCAGTATACAGTCACTCTACTAACAGCAGTATACAGTCACTGTACTACCAGCAGTATACAGTCACTGTACTACCAGCAGTATACAGTCACTCTACTAGCAGCAGTATACAGTCACTCTACTAACAGCAGTATACAGTCACTCTACTAGCAGCAGTATACAGTCACTGTACTACCAGCAGTATACAGTCACTCTACTAGCAGCAGTATACAGTCACTCTACTACCAGCAGTATACAGTCACTCTACTAGCAGCAGTATACAGTCACTCTACTACTAGCAGTATACAGTCACTCTACTAGCAGCAGTATACAGTCACTCTACTAACAGCAGTATACAGTCACTGTACTACCAGCAGTATACAGTCACTCTACTAACAGCAGTATACAGTCACTCTACTAACAGCAGTATACAGTCACTGTACTACCAGCAGTATACAGTCACTCTACTAGCAGCAGTATACAGTCACTCTACTACCAGCAGTATACAGTCACTCTACTAGCAGCAGTATACAGTCACTCTACTACCAGCAGTATACAGTCACTCTACTAACAGCAGTATACAGTCACTCTACTAACAGCAGTATACAGTCACTGTACTACCAGCAGTATACAGTCACTCTACTAACAGCAGTATACAGTCACTCTACTAACAGCAGTATACAGTCACTGTACTACCAGCAGTATACAGTCACTCTACTACTAGCAGTATACAGTCACTCTACTAGCAGCAGTATACAGTCACTCTACTAACAGCAGTATACAGTCACTGTACTACCAGCAGTATACAGTCACTCTACTAACAGCAGTATACAGTCACTCTACTAACAGCAGTATACAGTCACTGTACTACCAGCAGTATACAGTCACTCTACTACCAGCAGTATACAGCCACTCTACTAGCAGCAGTATACAGTCACTCTACTAGTAGCAGTATACAGTCACTCTACTAGCAGCAGTATACAGTCACTCTACTAGCAGCAGTATACAGTCACTCTACTAGCAGCAGTATACAGTCACTCCACTAGCAGCAGTATACAGTCACTCTACTATCAGCAGTATACAGTCACTCTACTAGCAGCAGTATACAGCCACTCTACTAGCAGTATACAGCCACTCTACTAGCAGTATACAGTCACTCTACTATCAGCAGTATACAGCCACTCTACTATCAGCAGTATACAGTTACTCTACTAGCAGCAGTATAAAGCCACTCTACTAACAGTATACAGTCACTCTACTAGCAGCAGTATACAGCCACTCTACTAGCAGTATACAGTCACTCTACTAGTGGCAGTATACAGTCACTCTACTATCAGCAGTATACAGTCACTGTACTACCAGCAGTATACAGTCACTCCACTAACAGCAGTATACAGTTACTCTACTTGCAGCAGTATACAGCCACTCTACTAGCAGTATACAGTCACTCTACTAGCAGCAGTATACAGTCACTCTACTAGTGGCAGTATACAGTCACTCTACTATCAGCAGTATACAGTCACTGTACTACCAGCAGTATACAGTCACTCCACTAACAGCAGTATACAGTTACTCTACTTGCAGCAGTATACAGCCACTCTACTAGCAGTATACAGTCACTCTACTAGCAGCAGTATACAGTCACTCTACTAGTGGCAGTATACAGTCACTCTACTATCAGCAGTATACAGTCACTGTACTACCAGCAGTATACAGTCACTCCACTAACAGCAGTATACAGTTACTCTACTTGCAGCAGTATACAGCCACTCTACTAGCAGTATACAGTCACTCTACTAGCAGCAGTATACAGTCACTCTACTAACAGCAGTATACAGCCACTCTACTATCAGTATACAGTCACTCTACTATCAGCAGTATACAGTCACTCTACTATCAGCAGTATACAGTCACTCTACTAGCAGTATACAGTCACTCTACTAGCAGTATACAGCCACTCTACTAGCAGTATAAAGCCACTCTACTAACAGCAGTATACAGCCACTCTACTAGCAGTATAAAGCCACTCTACTAACACCACTCACCAGTACTATCTAAGTATTGAGAGCTGTTACCACATGAGCCGGTTCTTGACGCCCGTCCTTCCCTCAGAGATGAGAGACATGAAACAGTGCGCCGTGGTCAACAAATGTCGTTCACTGATGAGGCTTGCGCCGCAGATGTGGAACCCGTCAACCGACAGCGACACCTCCAACACAACAAGGACCATGGCAGGGAGGGATACACAAACACCCAGAAGATAGAGTCATCCAGAATACATTAACACCCAGAAGATAGAGTCATCCAGAATACATTAACACCCAGAAGATAGAGTCATCCAGAATACATTAACACCCAGAAGATAGAGTCATCCAGAATACATTAACACCCAGAAGATAGAGTCATCCAGAATACATTAACACCCAGAAGATAGAGTCATCCAGAATACATTAACACCCAGAAGATAGAGTCATCCAGAATACATTAACACCCAGAAGATAGAGTCATCCAGAATACATTAACACCCAGAAGATAGAGTCATCCAGAATACATTAACACCCAGAAGATAGAGTCATCCAGAATACATTAACACCCAGAAGATAGAGTCATCCAGAATACATTAACACCCAGAAGATAGAGTCATCCAGAATACATTAACACCCAGAAGATAGAGTCATCCAGAATACATTAACACCCAGAAGATAGAGTCATCCAGAATACATTAACACCCAGAAGATAGAGTCATCCAGAATACATTAACACCCAGAAGATAGAGTCATCCAGAATACATTAACACCCAGAAGATAGAGTCATCCAGAATACATTAACACCCAGAAGATAGAGTCATCCAGAATACATTAACACCCAGAAGATAGAGTCATCCAGAATACATTAACACCCAGAAGATAGAGTCATCCAGAATACATTAACACCCAGAAGATAGAGTCATCCAGAATACATTAACACCCAGAAGATAAAGTCATCCAGAATACATTTACACCCAGAAGATAGAGTCGTCCAGAATACATTCACACCCAGAAGATAGAGTCATCCAGAATATACTAACATACAGATGACAAAAAAAACCCAATAAGACACAAACACCCAGAATACAAAAACACCCAGAAGACACAAACGCCCAGAATATACACCCAGATAACAAAACACCGGAAGTACTCACCAGGTGTGGGAAGTGCCTATCCTCTGCAGCTCGTCCCCCTATCATCTTGAAGGTAATGACGTCAGAAGGGTCAGGGCCTCCTACCGCGGTGCAGTGTGGGTATATGTAGCGGGCGGACAGACTCGAATACTCCCGACACACTTACAAGACAAGGATTGCTATCTTACAGTCATCAACATTGACAGCCAATTTAATAATATATGCAATCTAGTCATTATTGTGACACGGCTTATCGCCCTTTTTTCTAACTCAACTAATATATTTATAATATTTAGTATAATTATGATTTGAACATTTCAATATCAAGTATTTGATTAGAAACATGAAATATTCGATTCGAAAGAGATATTATTGGATTCTAACAGTATTAAATACGAAATATAAAAAATTGTGCCCAACTTATTACAATTGAAGGGTACTAGGGAAAAGGGGGATAAGTCTTCAATTTGAATTGAGTTAGTGCTGCCATCTGTTAAACAATTATGAGGCTTTTATAGTGTAATTTTTACTATGGTCATAATAGGTCTCTGTCATATTTAAACTACCCCTTACGGGTTTTTTAGATGTTAGGGTTGTTTTCCTAGAAAATATGTGTAGTGTGACTTTCCCCCTTTTTCCCTTGTACTCCCCATTCATTTAAATAATAATTATTTATATATTAATTTTTTCCTTTGAACACAAAATATATTTCTCTACAAATTATAAACAAAATAGAACGTTGAGCAGTAAGATGGTTTCCCCTCCTAATCTGTTTCTAAAAACTCACTTCTATCTGCTTTCTCCCCATGTTTCTCCGTGTGAGGGGTGGTCGGAACACAGCCCTCACCCTGGGCCCCCCTGCAGACACAGGCTGTGACCAGAACAGTCAATATCCATCCAGTCGAACACATCCCGGGCGAGTGGTCTCGTCATTACTCATTAGCGAGTCGCAGGTAACAAGACCAGCTAATGAATGTCCTAAAACATAATCAAGGAATGTTGGAGTATCCATCCGCTCGGAGGAGATATGTAACGGTGGGGACATTAGTGACGTTGACTACTTGGGGGTCTTGGAACTATTTTTTCAAAGCGGGTTGCATTTTAACTTGACGCTCCTAAATACTCAAAAGCTCTATCAAATTTTCACGCCAATGTACGAAATAGAAAGATAGAGAATAAAACTAGCAGCACCCCTTGTGAGGAGGCCTCTAGTTAATGTGCTGATAACAATTCCACTCTTCTCATGACGAGTATAAACACACCCACTCTACTATTCGTGGCTGGACAACATTGACTTGCATTTAAAAATTGCCCCTTACTTGTCTCCTATTCTAGATAGACATTTGCTCCTACACACTTTTTTAATCTACATCCTGACAGGAAGAATCCTACAGGACATTTTCAGGAATAAACCAAATAGCTGTGGGCGATTAAAAAAGTTTTAAAAAACTACTTTGAGATAAATAATAATAATATTGTGATAATGTAAGACCATTTTTTAGAATTATTTAAGAATTTATGTTTTTTGTTTCAGTGTCATATTTTGAAATTTCGATGCATAAATCGTAAATACATTAACACGGTAAATCCTATCTGTACTTGCCGTGACGTCATTAAATAGCTACGTTTCATTAAATTCGACTCTTTTGGTATGGAAAGATGATTTAAAACGCTAATTTTTGAGAAATTAAATATTTATTATCATCTCGTCTTGAACCCGGGCTATCTTGGTTAAGAATCAACCATCCTATTCTAATTATTCTCCGCTTGAAGTTACTAGATTAGGTGATTTTAAACATACCTCAGTATTATCTATTATATTTCAATTAAATTAGAGTTTTTGTTTAGAACATACATCTAATATTGTTAATTTACTTTACCTTGCAACTATTATCTGCTTCATTGACTGACCTTGTTAAGAAAAGTGGGATACATTTTGGTATGAGAAGGAGAAGATAATGTTAATAGGTATATCTTGGATGGGTATTATTATTATTATTATTATTATTATTATTATTATTATTAGCACCTCATCTTACTACCCGTTCGGGTTATACGCACTTACGCTAATGTGTAATGGTAGGGTGATTGTGAGATGAAATGGAGGACCTACAGTTTAACGTGGGATCCGAACCACGGTGGAAGGCCTGTCATTCCCCACATTCACAAGATGTCTTGTCAGAGGTGAAGGAAGGGTTTGGTAATCAGATAAATCTGTACCGGGACCGAGGATTGAACCCCGGCCGCCAGCATATAAGTCGGACACCTTACCACTAGACCGCCAGGTCACGGGTGGTAGTAGCTAAAGTCTTAGTATAAGTCACAAAATTAAATGAATAGAAATACAGTAATAGGTTTTGTATTTTATCAACACATTTTATACAAAGATTAAAAAAAAATTGCTAACAGATAATTTGAATGAAGTGAACAGTTATATTATTCACGTTTATGGTATTTTATACGTGACAACACTCACCATAAGCTGAAAGCACGAGTTTTACTTCCCTAAAAGCTACCGAAATTATTACATTAGTTATTTCTATGAATATTTTTGGGCGGAGTCAACCAAATTTAATGTAAGTTTTTGCCAATAAGAAGGTTGACATTTGTTTTCAATAGAGAACCTTCTGTTGGCTGTCACCTACATTCCTACCATAGATAGACTATAGGCAGTTAATAGGGAGCGGATTCTTAGGCACCAAACATGTTTAAAATAGGCAGGCAAATAGGCATTCAAAATATGGGATCTAAGCATCATAATTGGCATTTAAGTAAAAAAAAGAGCATAAAATAGGCAATGTAAAATTGGTTACTACCTACTATTGTATTTATTACCTACAGCCAATTCACATCAAGCTGGTATATTTTAACACCACGTCTCACTGAAGTGGGTCACATACTGTTAATACCTAGATAATTTTCTAGATTTTCAGTATTAAAATGGGTTATTTTCAAATAGAAAGTGTTTTATGATTTGAAAAACCGAGTTCTGCTTCACACAATTTCAAGGAATAAAATTTCAAATTTGCTGTTTCCAAAGAAGTTGAAATTTTCTCCTGCGACAGCCTGCCATTTCCTCCCAAGATGTCTGCCACTGCTCCAATTGCCCTCCACTCGATTTACGCTCATTGGAAGCTATTCAACAAGTGTCTATTTTTAAACCTACTCCAAACAAGTATGCCACAACTCAAAATTTTTAATAACCTGGACTCTCTCTTTCAGTAGAAAATCCATACCTTATGAAAAAAAAAAATGCCACAGTCAAAATAGGCACGTTAAGGCACTTATTCATAAAATAGGCAAAAACTAACAGAATTGGCAATTATATGCACTATAAAATTAACATAATGCACTCGTAATAAAACGAAATGCATTTATATCTCAACTGCCTATGTTCCACGAGCAAGGAAAAGAAAAGGCAAATAGGCAAAATTCTGTCCCTAGTAATTAATATAGTCTATTATATCCAACATCGCCAACATTGTTTTGTTTAAAGTAAAATTATCTGCCCAAGCCGTAGCCTGGCGTGAAGCAAAGAACCTCAAATATACCAAGCTTGTTGTTTGCGCATCTTCCTTGCATTCAATTTATAAAACACGGTATCCCATCTTTATCCTTGAGATTATATCTCTTTGGAATTATCCATGACGAACCTACAAATTAATTTTTATTACAGGAAATAAACAATGATAAGCAAACTCATATATGTCGATATAAAAGAATAGTATAGGTTATCTTTTTTTTTTATCTCTCAAAACCTTTCTCTTTATTTTCATGCACATAATGGATAATTTAAAAATTTAAATGACAACAACTAAAACTCTACTATAGACTTTATTGTTCATTTAAAAAGTATCATTCAGAATCACGTAATGCCGGAATCAGGATCAACTTAACATTCACGTAACGCAACTTAAAAACTCGGAGCAAAACACAGACACTGACTTTGGACTGTTTGAAAACCAATCGTTGACTAAAAGGAAACCCAAGCATTTAGGGCTTATTAAGCTACAAGTAATTATAAAATAAGCTTTACTGAATGTATAAAATATAGTGTAACAAGAGTTTCAGGGTTGACGGGACGCGGACAAACTATATTGAATAAGTCCGCATTCCATAAACAAACAAATTAAGTACTAAATAGCCGTGGTGACTTTGCCCGCAATATTATTGTCTGGCTTTAGCACGTGATACCTTTCATTTAACGTTCACTTAACACAAAAGTTCTCCCCTGGACCCCTATTCTCGAGCTCTCGTTTTGAACTCGAATCTAGCCTTCTCGAACGCTTCAAAAACGTTGAGAAAACATTTTTGTATTCCTGAACTAAAATCGTTCGTAATCGAGATAAGTGGTCGAGAAAACAATTCGAATTCACTTTTTATGTTGTATACACTAATTTCTCATACAATGAATTAATTTCCGGTGATATCAACCAATCTCAGCACAGAATAAACGTTAAATACTTTCCAATGTGGACAGCTCTGTGCTACATAAACAATTTTCTTACTATTGTAAATAAATGTATTAAAAAATTTGGTAAAAAATAAATGTCACTTTTGAGCAAAAAAGTATTTTTATTTAATTCATTAAAGGTATTATCTTTAAAGCGTGATAAAGTCAACCTTTTTGTTTTATTACAACATTTAAGTATTATTATTATTATTATTACTAAGAAAAATAATAAGAATAACAAACATTTGTACAAACAATAGTGTAGACGTTCGCTATTGTTCCTCCATCACGTCTTCTTGTGTCCATTAAATAACCTGCACTACGTTTATTCATTCATTCTAAATAGCTTGACGAATGCTTTATCTCTAATGACAAATGCATTATCCCTATCGTTAAAAATTCGAAGTGGCCTATTTAATTCAAGTTCACGTTCTTCTAATTCTTGGATTACAAGCAAATGTAATATCAGCGCCATCTTTATTAAAAAATACTGCTAAGCCTTTCGAAATTTTGTATTTCTAGAATTAGCGATAGAGATACTTTCGGAATTGTTTGTGTCTCGAATGTTCTCAAAATGATTGAGGAATACCAAAATGTGATTTTCGAAAAGGAAAAGACGTCAAGATGCTCAAAAGCACACTCGGGAACACGGGTCCCGGACAAATCTAACGTTACGTGAACGTTAAGTTAACTGCATCACGATGGCTTCCATTTAAAAGCACTAGGAGAACCTTTACGTTACGTTACGTGAACGTTAAGTTGATCATGACCCTGGCATATAATTACTACATTCGATGTTGAGCACAGAAAAAGATAGTTTGCAGTTTATAATTTGGCGTGTGATTTCACAATATTTGACCAATATAATATGTTTTATAGCCAGTAGCACAGGTCTGGACCAAACGAGGGGGCCGGGGGAACAGCATCGTATCCGAAACAAGAGTTTCTCTCTGAGCACCGGAGATCTAGACTCTGACCCCCGGGGCTGATTTTATCACATTGTCACTTTCCCTGAGACTCTGCTATCCTTTCTCCAGACGAACGCTAGTGCATTCCCTTATATTTCACCCTTATTTTCCTGTGCTTTTCAATAGTATACGCTGTGGATAGTAACAGGATGAACCTATCCCTGCACCTACTTATTTTTCTGAAACGTACTCAAACAGTTTTCAAAATGTCATTACTTCATTGTGACTAAAGTCCTTCGGGAAGACACAAGAAACAGATAAACTCTGGGGGGTAGTTTTTTCACCTAGAGGTGTTTTATGGGTGGGGGTGGGGGGAGAGGACTGTCTTCTGTGCGAGCTTGACCTTGAGAACAGAGCAGACAAGAGAGCGTGATATTCTACATAAGGATGGTCCCCAGTCAAGCTTCAACTAGATTGGAAGTGACCTTGTCTCCCTGGTCCCTTTGGTTGGATTCTTGGGGCCAGACGAGGTCCTCTATCCAGGACAGGTAGTAGGACACTCGTGTGAAGATGACGTGAGACCCTTCGCAGAACGCGGTGATGTTCCGGTGTTTGGATCCGGAGAACTCCGGGGCTCCGTGAGACACCATCCCGTGTACTGTGAACACGCAGCCAGACCGGGTCTGTAGGGGACCCCCAGAGTCACCCTGCAGACTCACCGGACATTCAGAAAATGATTAGACCAGAGGACATAGAGAGGTACACAATGTTTAACCAACCCTCTTGTCCTTCCTCTTAATATCCTTCTTTCTATATATACCTCCCTATTTCTTTCTCTAACTATAGGTTATTACCTCTCTCCCCTCCCCCCTCCTACAGACCTCCAGATCCATCTCTAGATTGTCTCCTAAGATACAGTAGCCCCATGGCTTCTTTGGTGCTGCCTGACAACTCACAGCTGACAGCTAAAAGCTTTGAAAAGTTACCAGACCAAATTATGTATCCCTACGCCGAACCATATGATCTGCAAAAACATGTGTTTAGCAGCTGTCACTTCTGACGGTCAAAATTTAGGTATATACCTAAATGTTGGTTGTCAGAAGTCAGCTGTGAACTGTCAGTCAGCGCGAAAGAAGCTGTACAAGATATTTACAAGTTCCTCTAACAAAGAGAAGGAAAAGCCCTTCAAATCCTCTTGACAAGGGAACGAGGTATGGCTCTAAAATATTAAATGAAAGCTAGTATGAATTGAAGATAAATAGCTCCAGGCGGGATCACACCCAGACACTTGTTCAGGAATTCTCACCTTGCAGGCGTTGTGGTTGTCTCTGAGGCTCTTGGTGCAGATCAACTTCTCCTTGTGCCTGCGGGTTACGTTCTTGTTGAATAGCTGGTATTTGTTGATACAGTCTTCAGGGTCGGTGAAGTCTACACTGAGGTGCATCATGTGCTGGCTGGACTGGCTCTTCAAACCTGCAGCACACGACTTACAAACTGACTGGACATCATCACCATCCCTTGTGTCTAAATAAGGTAGTTATACTATAGATTTAAAGCTGTCCCAGGTAGTCTCAAATGTCTGAAGGTTGTCTCAAGTAGCCTCACATATCTGGACGTCGTTCCAAGTAGCCTCACATGTCTGAAGGTAGTCCTCAGGTAACCTCACATGTCTGGAGGTTGTCCCCAGGTAACCCTACATGTCTGAGGGTAGTCCCCAGGTAACCCTACATGTCTGAAGGTAGTCCCCAGGTAACCTCATATGTCTGAAGGTAGTCCCCAGGTAGCCCTACATGTCTGAAGGTAGTCCCCAGGTAACCTCACATGTCTGAAGGTAGTCCCCAGGTAGCCCTACATGTCTGAAGGTTGTCCCCAGGTAACCCTACATGTCTGAAGGTAGTCCCCAGGTAGCCCTACATGTCTGAAGGTTGTCCCCAGGTAACCCTACATGTCTGAAGGTAGTCCCCAGGTAACCCTACATGTCTGAAGGTAGTCCCCAGGTAGCCTCATATGTCTGAAGGTAGTCCCCAGGTAGCCCTACATGTCTGAAGGTAGTAACCTCACATGTCTGAAGGTAGTCCCCAGGTAACCCTACATGTCTGAAGGTAGTGCACAGTCAACCTCCCAACAACCTCACCTGTATCAGTGACCCCCCAGCCACTGATGGTGGCTCTAGAGGTGTTATTCCCAGCCTCGGTGCTCAGACAGGCTGGTCTCACCACGTCAGAGAACTGGACCTCTCCGTACAGTTGAGCCACGGCGATGTCGTTGAGGAGGAGGGCCGGTGTGAAGGCTGGATGGATATACACTGTCCTCAAAGGCAGGTTCTGGACCCGGTAGGTGCTATTAAGGTCATTCACCCCAAACTTGACCTGATACTTGTTCAACTCCTCGCCTGGGAACACCCTAGGGACATATTTGACTGAAACTCGAGGGGTAGTTATCATCTGACAGAGGCTCTATGAGAATTAGAGCTATGAGTGGGCTCTAGCTTCAAGGGAGTATGTTATACAACAGCTAGCTCTCTATACAAAATCTAGCTCTACACCCAACATATAACCTTACCAGATACTCTTGTTTTTCTCCACCCAAGCTTCTCTCTTCAAAAGATCTTCAAAACAATGGGCTGCTGTTAAAATATAATTTTTACTGATCAAGCTCGCACCGCAGATATGAGTATTTCTCCATGATATGGACGCCTGAAAACAAACATCCCTTTCTCTACTCACCAATCATTTAACAGTGTTTTGAACAGTAAAAACCTCTAAACACAAATCATGACATGCTGTTATGTGTAGGGTAAAGGTGATATGATTTGATTTTCTTACGAATGCACATTTGGAGCAATGCTTCTCTCCAGCCTTGCCATAAATGATCATGAAAAGGGCGATTATCCCACTTACCAGATGAGAGAAATGCTTCTCTCCAAACTTGCTATAAATGATCATGAAAAGGGTGATTTTCCCACTTACCAGATGAGAGAAATGCTTCTCTCCAAACTTGCTATAAATGATCATGAAACGGGCGATTTTCCCACTCACCAAATGAGGGAAATGCTTCTCTCCAAACTTGCTATAAATGATCATGAAAAGGGCGATTATCCCACTTAGCAGATGAGAGAAATGCTTCTCTCCAGCCTTGATATAAATGATCATGAAAAGGGCGATTTTCCGACTTACCAGATGAGGGAACTGCTTCTCTCCAGCCTTGCTATAAATGATCATGAAACGGGCGATTATCCCACTCACCAGATGAGAGAAATGCTTCTCTCCAACCTTGCCATAAATGATCATGAAAAGGGCGATTCTCCCACTCACCAGATGAGGGAAATGCTTCTCTCCAACCTTGCCATAAATGATCATGAAAAGGGCGATTCTCCCACTCACCAGATGAGAGAAATGCTTCTCTCCAAACTTGCTATAAATGATCATGAAAAGGGCGATTCTCCCACTCACCAGATGAGGGAAATGCTTCTCTCCAGCCTTGCCATAAATGATCATGAAAAGGGCGATTTTCCGACTTACCAGATGAGGGAAATGCTTCTCTCCAACCTTGCTATAAATGATCATGAAAAGGGCGATTTTCCGACTTACTAGATGAGGGAAATGCTTCTCTCCAGCCTTGCTATAAATGATCATGAAAAGGGCGATTTTCCCACTCACCAGATGAGGGAAATGCTTCTCTCCAGCCTTGCTCCCGCCGATCATGAAGGGTATGATGACTCCAGCACTCAGCAGACGGGCCTCTACGGACTCCAACCAGCGGTTCATTACGATCTTGCGTGACGAGGTGCAGAAGGGGGGTATGAAATGAGAGGAGAGGTCGCTGTACTGAGAGCACACTGGAACATGGTAAAACAGTGGCGTTGAGGGGAATGTTGCCAGGGTAAGGCCCCATTCACACGGTCCTGGTGGGCACAGAAATCACCCGGACCTCCGGGTCTCGGACGGGGAATACCCCCGGACAGTACTCTAGCGGACCACAGTGAGCAATGAATGCATTCACACTGTCCGGGTGTTTTGTCGTCCGATTCTTCTCCTTGGTGTTGTGTTTACAGTAGCGACACAAAACAAGGCAAAAGAAAGAGAAGATGTAGACGTGGAAATGTTAATATGTCTGGTTGAAGAAAAACCAGTAATCTGGGACAAATCACATGAGGGATACAAATACCGCAATAAAAAAAGAGATGCGTGAAAAGTGTTTGTTGCCAAATGAACCCTGATTTTGAACTTTTAGTGACGTGGAGAGGATAGTATTGGCTAAGTTTAAAACCATTCCATTTTAAACTTCCTATAACGTTTCTTTTTTCGCCGGTGGCTTAACAAAGCGAGCAAAACAACCCTTTTACGTCTGTTGTCCATCGCAACCCACGGAGAACTAGCTCCCAATACTGAGAAACTGTCCGGACCCGGGAGACACTCGGATACAAATGTTTGTCGTGTGAAGACATCACCCGGGTGCTGCCCATACCATGACATAGGTGCTTTAGGAGCGCAAGTTATTCACGTGGGATGTTGGTAAATACATCACGTGGGTGTGGAATGGTGCGCTCGCTAACCAAGACATTGTGAGTTTTTGTTTGTATTTTTTATGTTTTCACCTCTAATTGATGTTCTAGATTAAGTTGGTATGTCTGTTTTGTTTAGAGTCCTGCCAACTCTCCATGTGTCAACAACTACTCAACTAGTCAATAATAGAGTAAGGAAACTACGACCATAATTACAGAATCATTAATAAATGTCGGTCTGAATATTTCAGGCAACCATTCACATTATCGTGTAGGCTATGTCCACTGTTGGGCTGAATCGTTGTCGCCCCCTCGACATTGGCTAGGTAGCCCGAACATATAACTCGAGGTTCGTGGTTTTATTACAGGAAATTGATGGCGTTGTTTATCAGAGTAAGGGTTGCTACTACAGCTATGGTAGTAGGCTACTTGCCAGGAGTAAGGGTTCGGCCAGACTGACAAGCGTGCGTGCGACTGGGTGGCCAGACTGGCGAGCGCGTGATCAGCAGATAGCTCTCGATAGTTGTTGACGAGAAGGCTCCAAATCTTGGCTCAGTGAACTGAGGGTGGTTTTTGACAAGTGATTTAGTGTTGTGGTTTTCTCATCCTCTCTCCAAGCTAATGGTGATTCTTATTTGTAAAGGCATACTTTGATAACATTGAAGTATTTTAACATATCAATTTTACATACACACACATATACATAGGTATGGTTTATGAGCTTACCAATTAATAAAAATGTCAAAATGAGAAGTTTTCCCAGCACTCAATGAACCAACAAACAATAATATTGCCTAGCGCCTGTAAACTAGACTGTACCGGCTCGAGCGCTCGTTCCAGTCTGGCCACCTCTCATTACAACCAATGTGTTCTATCTTATATTTCAGTCGCTCGCTCCAGTCTGGCCGTCCCTTTAGTGCTGTGTGTAAGGTGTTAGGTTAGTTGACAAGCCATATGGTAATATAGCCAGGTATATAAAAAGTGGACACGAAATATCTCATCTCAGCAACATACTACAATAAGTCTCAATAAATATCCACTAAAAGTGTTAATCTAAGTGTACCAGTATTCTCACAATAACCCGCTAATATCCCCACTAAGCAAGTATCTGGGCCACCCCTGGGTGCGAGCGACTGCCCGGGGCACTGGGCTCTAGGGGGCGCCATGCCACCGATATCATCTTAAAAAACACAAATATATATTTAAATAAATATATAAATAAATATATTTAAATAAATTCATACATTGCTGAGATATATTTGATATTGTACGCCTACTAATTTTCTTTGCTGTTTATTACGACTTGAGCCCTTGTTAGAACTATTGATTTATTATCTTGGTGTTATAGTCCTGCGCTTTGTACTCAAATTCAGATGGAACAAATTTCTAACTTGAAAAGCATTATTGGTTCATTTTCCAACAATATTGGGTGTTAAGTAATTCTTCTTCCGAGTGATCTTATCTGTCATTCTTACAAAACCATAAAAACGCCACTTGTAAACAGCAAACATAGCTGTAGGAGGGTACTGAAGACCTTGCGCATTGTTTATGTGGGTAACAAACCTCCCCCCTCCCTTTACCTACTCCTAAAGGCCTAAACACTGTCCAATGAACTGTAATCACTAATAAGAAGCTATCTATCTATCTATCTATGTATAGATAGATAGCTTGCTGCTTGCTCCTTATTATCTATCTATCTCTCTATCTCTCTCTCTCTATATATATA
>CABFOW010002399.1:28490-48104 GCA_902141385.1 Timema californicum
CTATCTATCTATCTATGTATAGATAGATAGCTTGCTGCTTGCTCCTTATTATCTATCTATCTCTCTATCTCTCTCTCTCTCTCTCTCTATATATATATATATATATATATATATATATATATATATATATAGAGAGAGAGAGAGAGAGAGAGAGCTGAAAGTAGATTGTGTTGTGGACTGTGGTTTAATTAAAATGAAAATGTTGTCGATAGAATTTTCAAAGACAGCCATTAGTGATCCAATCTCGGCAGAGTTTGGGCCAAAAGCGTATCTTTTTTTTCCTTAGGCAGAATGAGTGTGACAAACGCATATGTGAAATATTCGTTACTTTCAGTAATAATGTGCAATGTCGCCAAATTATACATCTACATTTATTTATCAATTGACTTTATTAAAATATAAATGTATTTATCTATATTTTAAATGATATCATATTAGTTTATGTAACAAAACAGGGACAAAATCAGTTCGGGACAAATGTCTTATTTTGGGAGGGAACGATTGGTAATCTTAATATAAATAGCAGTAGTGGCTCGTGACTTTTTTTCTTGGGAGGGCATAAAATATAAATTTAAAAAATGAAAAAAATATAAATCTAGCTGTTATTATTATTATTATTATTATTAGCACCGCGTCTTACTACCCGTTCATATTATACGAACTTACGCTAATGTGTAATGGTAGGGTGATTGTGAGATGAAATGGAGGACCTACAGTTTAACGTGGAATCCGAACCGCAGTGGAGGCCTGGCATTCCACACATTCACAAGATGTCTTGTCAGAGGTGAAGGAAGGGTTTGGTAATCAGATAAACCTATGCCGGGACCGAGGATTGAACCCCGGCCGCCAGCATAGAAGTCTGACACCGTACCCCTAGACCGCCAGGTCACCCAATTATTNTAATCAGATACATCTATGCCGAGACCGAGGATTGAACCCCGGCCACCAGCATAGAAGTTTGACTTATTACTCCTAGACCGCCAGGTCACCAATTTAGCTGTTATTTATATTTTATAATGGAAGACCAGCCTCGTTTCCTTGATATTTGAAAATACGTCTATCACTTTGTTCTATAAATCAGAAATTAAAGTAATACACTTATTAATAAATAAAAGCAACGGCCAGGAACGGAAATGCATTCATGTTGTAATGAGTTCCTTTCAAGTTTATAGAACGTTAAAGAGGAGGGGGCGCTTAAATCAAGGTTCACCTGGGCTCAAAATTATGCTCGGGGTGGCCCTGGCAAGTATCACAGTAGCTTCTTAATATAACCCAGTAAGTATTCCACAGTAACCCTCTGATGACCCCCCAGTCAACTAGTATTATAACAGTAATCCCCTAATGAGCACCAGTCAGCCAGTATTATCACAGTAATCCCCTAATGAGCCCCAGTCATCCAGTATTCCAACAGTAACACTCTGATGACCCCCCAGTCAACTAGTATTATAACAGTAATCCCCTGGAGACCCCCTGCCTGTATTATAACAGTTACCTCCTGGAGACCCCCTGCCAGTATTATAACAGTTACCTCCTGGAGATCCCCTGCCAGTATTATAACAGTTATCCCCTGTTGATGCCCCAACCAGCCAGTATTATAGAAGTAGTCCCCTGTAGACACCCAATCAGCCCGTGTCCCAACAATAATCCCCCGGAGACGGTGGTTTATTCCACCAAATCGCCCACCTACTCTGCCTGGCCCTGTCTCCTGTTTCATTGCTGGTGAAGAACTCCTCGTACTCATCGATCGTGTCGGTCAACTCCCTGGAGCTGTCGTGATCCTCTGTGTAGTCGCTGTCGTATTCCTCAGAGGACGGTTCCCTGTACCCCGCCGCTAGGACGGCGCCGCAGAAGACAATCGCCCCGATCAACATGTCCGTCCCGCTACCTCGTGTCCTAGATACTCACATGGATGGATCAATAACAAATTCCCGATGACTGATATTTAGATTAGATTCTACATTAACCAACTAAACAAATACCTATAATTAACACTCCCCTTTTTAGCAGAATCATTTGGAATGATGACGTTAGTATAATGTCAACTATTAAGGCTCTTTCAGACTAGCGCGTGTGAGCCGATAACTTGAGCCACAATGAAGCTCACTAGAGAAGCAATGAAGCTCACTTGAGCCACAATGAAGCTCACTAGAGCCACAATGAAGCTCACTAGAGCCACAATGAAGCTCACTAGAGCCACAATGAAGCTCACAAAGAGCCACAATAAAGCTCACAAGAGCCACAATGAAGCTCACTAGAGCCACAATGAAGCTCACTAGAGCCACAATGAAGCTCACTAGAGCTGATAAGAAAACACTCTGCTTGTCGGATTCTGCAACGCTTGAACTGTAAGAAGTTATTTAACGCTTGCTGTACAAATTAGGAAGAAAACACGAAATTGTCACCACCCCCTCCCTACCTTTCATATGTGGACCTATAGTTGTCAGGATGTGTTGTGGCCGAGGATGGGGGTGAGTGGATAGTTGATTGTGTGGGCTCGTAATAGACATTCGGCTGTTTTTTTTTGTGGTTTTTATTAGTACTAGTGTGTCTATTACAAAACGTGATGTTAAAAAGCGGTATTGAAAGATATGAAAGAATTATAAATACTATTTAGAAGCTTATAGCAGAACGAGGTATTGCAAGGAATAACCAATGGCCTGACTGACCTCTAGGTGATCCTACACGGTTGATGAACCCCGGTACCCCGGGCTCGTGTGGTAATCCTTCAATACAGATACTGATTTGACGGTGTCATAACCCGTTTATCCTCTAAAAGGGCAGAGTGACCCTCCCTAGACTCGATGGTAATTAGTCAGCCCTGTTATCTGGGATACACAATTTTTTATTCTACCTTCCGGCATAGTTTACCGTGAGGAATGCTGACACTCTGTTTTATGTTGTCGGTGCATGTGTTCTATTGTTTACTAACTAATAAAAACACCTCGCACAACTCGTTTTATCACTCACAATCCACAACACAACAAATGTTAAACAAACGAGCGCCTCTCAATTTAGGCCATGTGATACACTATAAAGAATTGTGGGTGCACCTTATAATAATTTCAAGGATGGAAAATGGCTATTTCTATACATCTTTTCATGAAGTTAGAGAAAATGGTGTAAAGTTTTGTTTTTTAAATTGTTTCCGTATATCAGTAATTCTTTTGATGAGTTGTATAGTAGTTGTAATTGTTCCCTCCAGAAAAGAAACAATCATATTTACAATCAGCCTGAAGTTTTCTCGTTCGAATACCACATTCACAGCAGCCGGCGTTCCAAAATGTCGGCCGTAAATATAAAAATTCATCAAATTGTTTTGTATCGCAGACCGCTACGTTTTTGCTCAGTCGGCTGCGGCTTGAAACAGAGTATTCCCGCACTGACAGTTTTAACTCACGTACACTCGTGTGAAAGGGGCCTAACGTTATTGCTAAAGAGAATTAAATTGCTATATACCTATTTTTATGGTAGGAAATAAACACTTATGAATACGACTTATTTTCAGTGTGAAATTCAAATTAAACACTTGAGACATAAAAAGACGCAATAACTCGAGATAGTTCACGTTCTTGCACTTCCTTTCAAGGGAAGCACAGCTGAGTAATCAAAGTGTAAACATATTTACTGACGTTATATTATGTAAACTTTGAAACTAAAGAAGATGAAGGTATATTATGACAGTGTGTAATCAGATAGTCCCGGTCATCTCACATCCGACTAACCGGCATATTACATTCACGATTCAAAACCAGAGAACCTATCAAAGTGTGGTTTTACGCATCCTTCACCTGAAAAAACAGACACTCGGCTCCATTTGATGGGTTTTTTTTAAATGTTAAAATAAGTTATTAATTTTTTATTGTTATAGTTAAAATAAAGGGTGATTAAATAGTTTCATAGGTGCCAATTATTATTATACTGTTTTATGAAGAATTCTATACGTTCACGTACCACGAAGCACCATCTGGTTCTAGCTGTATTACCTACCTAAGTTAGGTGTTATCCGGGGGGTGAGATGGGCTCTTATGACGTCTGGTTCGAGCTGTATTACCTACCCAGACTAGTTGCTATCCGTGGAGGAAGACGGGACTCTTTAAGGTGGCCACCTCGGTCAATCGCTGTCAGACCACACGGTTTAAAATACAATCGTTTGTGCCATTTTATGAAACTACATCTCTTCTTTCTAAGCTTATACTCTCTTTCGACTTCCACCTAAAACCACACTTTGTAATGTCAATAAGAAAGATCGGAAAGAAAACTACAAAATTTATTATCTCAAGGTAAAGAGGAAAGCTCACTGCTAGTTCTCAACTATCTTAACACTTTCTTTTGTGAGCTACCCCTGCCTCGGTGGCGTAGTTGGCTAACGCGCTTGTCGTGTTGAGCTCTACTGCTGAGGACGGGGAGATCGAGGCTCGAATCTCGGTCGGGTGAACTGGGGGTGGTTTTTCCTAAATGGTTTTCCACTCTCCCTCCACGCAAATGCGGGTTCACTTCCTCTAATTCAACCTTCCCAATTCTCAATCCATTAGAGTAATTAGTACTTAAAGCGTATAACCCGAACGGGTAGTAAAACGCAGTGCTAAATATTAGTATTTTTTGTGAGCTTATAAAAAATTACTGTATTTTAGAGGAATGCTAATTTTTTTAAATAAATCCAAATCTCATAGCTCTGCATATATGCTTAAAATGAGATAACGTAACATTTTCACGCATTTCTTTCTATTAATAAAACTCAGGGTTGTTAAGGAAAAAAATCCCAGTTGGAATATTTCGATTTAATTTTATCGTGAACCATATTTTTAAATAACAAGTTTTAGAACTAAATATTGAGCTAGAGCTAAAAGTTTGCGCTGCAATTTCTCGTTAACTGAGGCAGCCTCCTCAAGGGCTAGACGAGACGTATGTTTTGTATCCAACCATACGGCTATATTCTACCGAACTTTGTTCCCACCCTGTACATAATGTTCCCGGTTGTTTTAAGTGCTGCTATTAAATGTCAAGTGGGCCACTAGCATCAAAGGCATGTTAGCAGATATATCGGTGCTGGCAACCCACCAAACAGAACTCACTGAATTATACTTGGAACTACCAACTTTATCAAAAGCCCACTAACATGGCCGGTTCATATTTATTAGAACTTAAGAAATAATAACGAGGTAATTGCTTTTGTAAATATGAAAGAAGATATTTATAAAAAAAAANTAAGATTTAGTGAGCGACTATAATTCATTCATGACCTAAGTTTACTTGGATGATAGCTCACAAAGTTACTAGAAATAGTCCCTAATATATTGCTACGCCAACATCTGACATCTCTCGCGTTGTATGACTGTAATGAAAACATATGGTGATATATGAATGTGATAGTTGACCACAGTAATTTAGGCCAATATTATTTATATATTTATTTGAGGTCGGACACCAATCTTATTTATAGTTTTATTCCACTTAAAAAAATTAATATTCACAGTACTTTCACAAAATATCTCACGAAATTAGTTTCAAAATGGTGACTAGTGAATTTAAGCCATGCGGTTGAACATGACGGAAACAAGTCTTTTCACAGTGATGCACCCACGCAGTGGATAGAAATATTTTATTCAGTTAAATATTTTGAAATACGATAAGACATTCATAAAATAATTTATTACATAAAAAAGGACCAGTATTTTCTCTTATCCAAGTAAATACGACGCCTGTATTAAGAGGTATTAACGTATGAACTATATTATATATAGTCAATAGCGTTCCAAAACGAAGAATAAGTAATTTTAATAATGTTTAAAATATTGTTTGGAGTTGGATAAAAATAAATTATTAAAAGTAATGAAATAGTATGAGAAAACTTAGGTTTAAGTTATTTTAAATGTAAAATAAACAGGTAACTAAAAAAACTTAACATTTATAACAAAACAGTGATCTTTTACAAGTTTTGGCCACCAAAAACCTAAACATATGATTTTTGAACTGTCATGCAGGTAAAAACCTATCGTGAACGTACTCTAGCTTAAATAAATGTATAATGGTTTTTACAAAGGTGGCTTATAGTACATTGTAATCCGTAGATCCCAGGATTGTACGTGTTTATTTTATATTATTATTATTAGCACCGCGTCTTACTACCCGTTCGGTTTATACGCACTTACGCTAATGTGTAATGGCAGGGTGATTGTGAGATGAAATGAAGGACCTACAGTTTAGCGTGGAATCCGAACCACGGTGGGAGGCCTGGAATTCCCCACATTTACAAGATGTCTTGTCAGAAGTGAAGGAAGGGTTCGGTAATCAGATAAATCTGTGCTGGGACCGAGTATTGAACCCCGGACCTCCAGCACAGAAGTCCGACACCTTACCCCTAGACCACCAGGTCACCGCTTGACCTTGCTGTGGGGTGTTGAACATTTGGGGAAGAATGAGAGAAAGAAGGCACTCTAAATAAACAGTGGCTGTTAATAAAAATAAAATTATTTATTTTCAACACTTACAAAATAATGGCATACAAAACCAAGGCTTGGCTTCAGGTATTCAATCGTATCACTGTCTTCTTGTTTATTTATCGTTCTAGTCAAAAGCTCTCCTCCAACACCAGAAGGTCACTGGCGTATAGCACCTACTGAAGTGTGATGGCATGCATCACACACCAGTACGAGGCATGCACCACACACCAGTACGAGGCATGCACTACACACCAGTACGAGGCATGCCTGCGGAAGAGAAAGTAAAACCTGTTTTCGTTTGATGATAAGAAAGAAGGAAAGAGTTATGACACATTCTCCTCATTCACGTTTATATCACCCGATTCGGTGGCTGAACGGTCTAAGGCATCACTCTCGCAGTGGACTGGATCACCGATGACAGGGTGATCGAGGTTCTAATCCAGGTAGCATGTACTCTCCCTATACGCAAATGCGGGTGCCCTCCCTCTAAATGATCTTTCTAGTCTCTATCCCATTTAAGTTAATGTGCGAAAAATCCAGATGGGTAGTAAGACTGGGCGGGAAGAAGAATAGATTCTCAAGTGTCCATAAAGTTACCGTGGATGGAGAATACTCGAGCAAACCTGAGCACTTAAGCACTCGACCACCAAGCACTTGCATATCAAGCACTTGACCACCAATAACTTTCTATCAATTACTTGTCCACCGATAACGTTCTATCAATTACTTGCTCACCAAGCACTCGATCCCTAAGTGTGTGACCATCGAGCACTTTATATTATGCACTTGCATATCAAGCACTTGCCCACCAAGCACTTGACTACAAAGCTATTGCCCACTTACAAGTCCCCACATCAAATACAGCCAAAGAATAAGCAGCACTGGACACTAGTCCAAGTCATCAGATATCGCTTTGGCTACTTTTGTTTATTCAATGCCATTGATAATTAGAAACAACCAGCTTTATAGAATACCACTTGCTTTGAGTTTTATTTCCAAGTGGAGGTAGATTAATGTAATTCCAGAACAGTTTTTTGATAGGTCTTACCGTTTAGCCACAAGAGAGACCTCCAAAGAAACGTCCGCACCGACTTTAAAGTTGCTTCGACATTTTGAATTTTTTTTTCGGGGGTTATAGATTAAATTTTTTAACTTTTTGGAATGTTCCCATCGGTTACAGGCTAGAAGCTATCAGTTTGCCAAATTTCATGTTTCTAGCTCATCTGGAAGTGGGTAAATATTAATGTCAGTGAGTGAGTCAGCCAGGTGGCTTTATAGTAGTATAATAATAATTACATTTCATATGGAAGGGAAGCACGAGTCGAACTCTAAACTCTCCCTTGAGAAAATAAACATACATCTATTCATGTTTAATTATGGTTACAAGCCATGCATATATTTAGTCGGTGTCTAGTAATATTGGGACATAGGTATGTCACATAAGAGACACAGTTCCCTCGTAATAATGAAAGTCAGCCAAGTTATTCAGAAAAGTCCATATATGTTTTGAAAGTCAGCTTTGCTTGTGTATAGTTATACACCAGTAAATTAAATTTAGCCAAACACCAGTAAGCATGAGACATTTTTTAGGCTATAATTAGGTGCGAAACGAGGAAAAGGTGGTTTCGTCTTCGGAGAATCTTTGGAGAGTGTTAAAGAGGTTTTTGACAGTTGACGGCAAGGACCATCGAGGTAGGACTTTTTATTTCTTGCCCAGAACAAGGTGGAGTGGTTCACCGATATAGACGTATTCAAGGACCGTTTGCTAGACTGACTTGGGTGGTAACGTTCGTTACATTTTACCAAGTAACTATTTACATCACATTATGTATTTTAGTTCACAATAAATCCATCAAAACATCGAGTTTGTCTATTTTAAACACTCCTACCCGACAATTCCCACCATGTGATAGAGTATCCTAACAGATTGACATACAGATTATCGGTAGAGTGGAATGGGTAGTAACTATATACATGTGTGTTTCTTTTTTTGATAAGGCCTACATACCACTTTCAATATTTGAATGTAGCCCACTGCTCGATAAGTTTGGTGTCCCCTGCCCTGGATCATTCGACTCCAAAAGAGCGTCATTTTCTTTGTTCAATTTAAAGATTGACAATAACGCATACAGAGTTCGTTACCATTGCAATTTGATATCAGCTATATCCCCTCACGTTCATCCGTTACCATCAGCGATAGTTTTCACTCTATAAACCTAGCATGGCACCAACCGTTAAGTTACTTCAAAGAACACGCAATCGCTCCAATTGATAAGGTTCATGCCTCGTATGTTTTATCATCATGTGTGTGCTGTAATGTGTATGTACCACATTTTAAAAATGAGCCGAGGGAGGATTCTAACCAGCCATAGTACACACACAGCTGTCAGTTAACACTACAACACAAGGTTGACCTGTTAGGAAATCAAGTACAACTGTTGGTTCTGACTCATCTTATTCCTCCTAAGCAGCACAAGTATTTCCTGTTATTGGCGAGTGAGAGCCACCTCTACGGAACCCTTTGGACCATCGACAGGTTCCATGGGAAGGTCACTGTCCTAGAACATATATAATATTTGGTCATAGCCCGGTGGTTCCCTCATCATTGACCTCCATCGTAACCAGGACACGCCCGGATGTGAATTGGGTCGTAATCTTTGCCGATACCGACGACGTTGAAAGGCCGGATGTTGGAACACTCTCCCAGGAAGGGGGGGCACTATCAACGGTCTGACAAGAAGCTTTTGGTGCGTCCTTTGAGGTTGTGCGTAGCTCCTCGGAGGAGGATTCCGGTGAGAGGAGTTCCTGTCTCGCGTGTGCACAGTGGACCCATCCTGAGGCCAGACGATGTCCTCTATCCAGGACAGGTAGTGGAACACTCGGGTGAACTTGCCTGCATGGCCGGCGCAGAGGACACCGCCTTGTCTCATTGAGTGCGAGACAACGCCGACCACGGTACTGATGCAGTTGGTGCGGATCTGCAAGGGTCCTCCGGAGTCGCCCTAGGTCACACCACATGACGGACAACATTACTGACAAACTATACTACAGCAGTTCCTTACCTTGACAGATTTCACTATGGTGCAACTTATAATATAGGAGCATAGTGTGTTGAGTCAAGGTAAGACTGCTACCTTGCTTAGTTGGGGTTAGGGAGGCCATCAACGGCGCCACTGGTCGTTGGTTCCTTACCTTACAAAAGTTTTGTGTCCTCTTCCTCCCAGAAGCACACACCATGGTCTTTTTGTCGATCTCCTTCAGGTACAAGTCCTTGCAGGTAGCCGAGTTGAACTCAAACGGAGCCTCCATGAGATCAGGACTTCCTGTCATATCATCCGCTGAACAGACGCACATATGAACGTGAATGGCAAACACCCCTCAACAGGCTCCGAAACTACTCAACATATTACACCACAGGGGCACTTCTTGTGGAGTTAGCCCCTGTCTACAGACCCCATATCCGTAAGGTGCTTAGTTCGTAGCTAATAGTTCATTAAGAGACCTATGCTACGGAAACAGACTGTCCTGTCTAAGGACTCTGAGGGTAACGCTGGGTTGAGGGTTGGAAGCTCTTAGGGTTTGAAAGGCCCTATTAACCACATTGTGTCGACAGGCATATACAACCTAATAATAATAATAATCTTAGGGATTAATATGTGCTCGCGCAACTGCCCTGACCAGGACAAGAGGCATACCCTCTGGGAATGTTCCTGGTCCAGTAATCCTGGTAGAGTGCCTCCTCGTGGTGACTACCTTGACCAGGACAAGAGGCATACCCTCTGGGGATGTTCCTGGTCCAGTAATCCGGGAAGAGTGCCTCCTCGTGGTGACTACCTTGACCAGGACAAGAAGCATACCCTCTGGGGATGTTCCTGGTCCAGTAATCTGGGAAGAGTGCCTCCTCGTGGTGACTACCTTGACCAGGACAAGAGGCATACCCTCTGGGGATGTTCCTGGTCCAGGTAATCCGGGAAGAGTGCCTCCTAGTTGCGACACCCGGGCAACGTTCGGAGAGTTTAACCTTAAGGGTGGCTACATCTCTATCTAGCTCTCAGTGTGGGGGTAAATTTGGGGTGGGAGAATGATGAGATAGGCACCCCTGCTCACCACACAATAATTGGTTGGTGGTTAGTACCCTCCAGGAGAAATGGTCAGACCAGCTTAACAAGGTTCTCGCTGTGCAACTCAGGCTGAAAGCCCTTATGGACGGTTCCTGAGGCAAGCCCCTAATCTCCTCCGGGGGGTTACCACCCCTATGTGAGAGTCCAGCACTCACGAAAGGAGTCAAATCCTAATAGCCAAGGTGTTTTTTTTTCAGTTGTCCGGTGGTGTCAGGCACGAAGCCATCGGTCCCTAAATTGCCCGCTGCGCATGTAATGTGTGTAGCTACGCTCGAATAATACAGCCAAAATGGGTTAGTGGAGCCTCGTAAGAGAGGTTTGTTCCCCAGATGAGTGTATGCCAACCCCTGACACGGCAGTTGAGTTTACACTCTTGCTTAGCCCAACACCCGCTTCAGTGGATAAATGGTCTAAGGCGTCACTTTCATGTTAGACTGATCTTCTGATGACGAGAATATTGGGTTTAGAATGTCAGTCGGGTCTACTGGAGGTGGTTTTTCCATAATTTTTCCCACTCTCCTTCCATGAAAATGCAAGTAAATTGCCTGTACAGAGCTTCCTTTCTCATCCCTACCTCAATAGAGTAAATTGTACTATATTGTACTATATATGTATAACGTAAAAAGGTTGTAAGAAACGGTGATAAAAAATAAATAACCTAACCTCACCCGACGTGGTCTTGCCCCAGCCTGTGGTGACGGCGGACCTCGTGGGGTCCCCTGGCAGGACGTAGAGGCACGCCGGTCGCACGTAGTCGTCAAAGTCTGCCTCGTGGTCCAGCTCTATTAGGGCGATGTCGTTCTTGTCGTGGTCATGGTCCGGGTGTGACGTCACCTTGGTGACCTTGAACACCTGCTTGTCCACAGGTCTGTCTCTGAGATGCGTCAGCCCCAGCGTGACCTGCATCGTCGGGAGTCTCTTGTACCTGAGGGTGCTCCTGTTGATAGAGGAGGGATGTGCTCTATACACTTGTCAGGAGGTGCTCCTGTTGATAGAGGAGGAATGTGATCGATACACTTGTCAGGATGAGGCTATAAAGGTCCTATAGTACAAAGAGAGGAGCTACCTCTGTCCTGTAAAGCAGTGGGCGGCTGTTAGAACGTGGCTCTTGCTGATGAGAGTTCCTCCACACATGTGCTTGCCAAACTGGGAGATGGAGGCCTGGAACGAGACAAGGCACACCATGTGAAGAAACTAGCCCTGATTTACTCACCATGGGAGGAGACTATCCCTGATGTACTCACCATGTGAGGGAACTATCCCTGCTGTACTCACCATATGAGGGAACTTGGTACGGTCCGTGACTATATTTCCTCCCAGAATCTTCCTGCTCTTAATGTGCTCATACCTCACACACTCCTTGCCTCTCTCGGCCATATATTCCCGGCACTCTGAAAACACACACGTATGTCACCACACGACTTACAAACTAACAATAAGTCAGAAGCACTCCACACAAAGCCTCAAACATATTGTTAGTCGGGTAGCCCAAGTACAATTAGGGAAATCACTTTGAGCATTTCTCTTTTCAAAGGAAACGTTAATTACTATTAATTTGATCTGTGCGTATAACCCGAACGGGTAGTAAGACGCGGTGCTAATAATAATAATAATTTGATCTGCCTGAGTCTTCTTGGAGTTTATTACTATTAGCACCGCGTCTTACTACCCGTTCGGGTTATACGCACTTACACTAACGTGTAATGGTAGGGTGATTGTGAGATGAAATGGAGGACCTACAGTTTAACGTGGGATCCGAACCACGGTGGAGGCCTGGTATTCCTCACATTCACAAGATGTCTTGTCAGAGGTGAAGGAAGAGTTTGGTAATCAGATAAATCTTTGCCGGGACCGAGGATTGAACCCCGGCCGCCAGCATAGAAGTCTGACACCTTACTCCTAGACCGCCAGGTCACCCTCTTGGAGTTGAAGTAAATAGTATAACATCCGCCAAACTTATTAGGAACAGAGCTTCCTCCACAACAGAATACCACATATTTGTATTTTTATTAACCTTGCATCTGTGGTGCAGTGGCCAGAGTTTCTGGCTACAGATACAGATGTCCTGGGTTTGATCCCCGGAGCTGTAAAGCAGTGGGTCTGTAACAGGGTATAACTCAAGACTCGTGAGGACAAATTAGGAGTGTTAAGTGAATAAAGAATTAGTGGCTCCGGTCCATAAAACTGAGATTAACGGCCGTGGGGCTCGTTGTGCTGACCACATGACACACTCTATCCACAAATGTTGGCACTATAATCGCCAACGGCCTCGGTATAGCTCCCTTGGGGGCTCAAGTTATGGATCTTTTTTAAAAATTATAGTTCATATTTACTTGGTTAATAGTTTTAAATGTTAAGCATACAAAAAAAACTATTTAAGATTTTTCGGGCAATCAACAAACTAGACACCCACTTCGGTGGCTTAGTTAGCTAACGCGCTAGTCGTGCTGAGCTCAACCGCTGAGGATGGGGAGATCGAGGTTCGAATCTCGGTCGGGTGAACTGGGGTGGTTTTTCCTAAATGGATTTCCACTCTCCCTCCACGCAAATGCGGGTTCATTTCCTCCAAATTCAACCTTTCCAATTCCTAATCCATTAGCGTAATTAGTACTTAAGCGTATAACCCGAACGGGTAGTAAGACGCGGTGCTAAATTTTAAATATTTAAAAAAAAAACTAGACAAAGTTTATTTCCTGTACAGTCTCAGGTGCTCTGTCCATGAACTCACCAGAGGTCAAAGGTTAAATTCTTATGGCCAGTTTCGTAGATCCTAGACCACATACAAGTAGGAAACAGACACTCAACCTTACTGGTGGTTTGTTTGCTGCGCTACTTTTGCCAGCTTGAGTCCTTCAACACAGGGCTTCGCTAGTGTCACTGCTGGGTCATGTTAGGACTAACCGCAGCGATCCTGGTGTTAAAGGGCTCAAGCGGCCAAAAGGAGCGCAACCATTTTAACCTGGAGGTTGAGTGTCTCGGTATATTATTTGTGGCCTAGGTACAGTGTATTCACGATAGGTTTTTACCTGAATGACAGTTGAAAAATCATATGTTTAGATTTCGGGTTGCCAACACTTGTAAACGATCACGGTTTTGTTATGAACAATAAGTTTTTTTTAATTATGTTATATTTTTCATTAAAAATAACGTAAATTCCATTTTTATCACACTATTTCATCAACTTATAATTTCTTTTTAGTCAATCCGAAACAATTTTTTAAACACATATTTTTATTTTTTAGCACCAAGTCTTACTACCCGTTCGGGTTATACGCTTATGTACAAATTAAGCTAGTGGGCTAGGAATTAGGAACGTCTAATTTAGAAGAACTGAACCCACATTTGCGTGGGAGGATAGTGGAAGACCGCTTAGGGAAAACCACCCAAGTTCACCCGAATGAGATTCGAACCCCGATCTCCCCATCGTTGGCAGTCTAACTCAACACGAAACTAGCGCGTTAGCTAACTTGGCCACCGAGGCGAGCTTAAGATAATTAAAAGTACTAATTTTTCCTTTTGGAATGTTATCTATAATGTGTAATATAGTGCATAACTTAATACCTTTTATACAGGCATCGTATTTACTTGGAAAAGAGAAAATACTTGTCCTTATATATATATATATAATAAAATATTTTATAATTATTATATCGTGTTTCAAAATATTTAATAGAATAACATAATTTTATCAACTACGCGGGTGCACCATTGTAAATAAGTTGTTTGCGTCACTAATCCCATGGTTTAGGTTCGCCAGTCGCCATTTTGAAGCTATATTTGTTAAAGCGTTTGTAAAAGTGCCGTGAATAATAATTTTTTTAAGTTGAATAAAACAATTTAGGCAAATATTATTTATATTTGTTTTAAGTTGGCCGCAAAGCTTATTTATCGTTTTATTCCACTTAAAAAAATATATTACTCACAGCACTTTCACAAAAGTTCTAACAAATATAGCTTCAAAATGGCGACCGACAGACCTAAGCCATGCGATTGAACATTACGAAAACAAGTTCTTTGCAATGATGCACTCAAGTAGTTAATAAAAACATTTTATTCTATTAAATATTTCGAAATACGATACAATATTCTATTCTATTATACATATTTATATAAAGAACAAATATTTTCTCTTTTCCAAGTAAAAACGATGCCTTTATTAAAAAATATTAAAGTATGCACTATAATACAAATTATAGATAACATTCCAAAACTAAGAATAAGTACGTTTAGTTATGTTTAAAATATTGTTTCGGAATGGATAAAAAGAAATTATAAAAAAAGTAATAAAATAGTGTGAGAAAACTCAAGTTTAAGTTATTTTGAATATAATATATAACAGGTAATTAAAAAACTTAACATCTACAACAAAACTGTGATCTTTTACAAATGTTGGCAACCCATAACCTAAACATATGATTTTCAAACTGTCATCCAGGTAAAAAAAAACTATCATGAACAGACTTTATATCAATTTGTTAATTATTGAAGAATAGATATATACAAAAGTAAAAACTTTTTTTATAAATTATTTACAGATTTACTTATTACCAACACACGGAATAAACGTCAAGCTCATCTTGTATAGTTTGCTGGTAATGGGGAGGTTGAGGCTCGAATCCCGGCCGAGTGTACTAAGGGTTCCCCCCTCTCCCGAACATTGGGAAGACCTAGACGCAGATGGGAGGATAACATCAGAATGGACCTGAAAGAGATAGGGTGTAGAGGTGGACTGGATAGGGACAGTTGGCGTACTTTGAGTGGGTGAATAAATTTGGCTCAAAATAAATATATATAATATAAATTAAAGATCAATACTTTCCTATGTCCATCGATTCAAATTATGAAATGTGTTTTTACCCATATAATATTATACTGCATACAGTAGCTCCATGGCTTCTTTGGTGCTGACCGACAGCTTTGAAAAATTACCAGAACAAATTATGTATCCCTAACCCGAGCCAAATGATCTGCAAAAACATGTGTTTAGCAGCTATCAGCACCAAAGAAGCCATGGGGCTACTGAAGCTGGTGTGTCCGTTCTTCGCACCGAGAATCTATAAAATAGGCCTAGCTTTGTTATTTTTTTAATCTCCTCTATATAAAAATGAGAAAGCCCTCACTCAGCCACTCACACATCACTAGTTCCCCTACTTCCTGAATAGCTAGAAGGCCGAAATTTGGTATAGTTGTACATCAGAGAGTACTTAGAAAAACTAAGAAAATTTCAAATGGGAATCGAGAAATGGTGTGTGTGGGGGCGGGGGGGTATTTAAAAATGCGGATTTTCAACTGTCATTCAGGTAAAAAGCTATGGTGAACAGGATCTACCTACTCAGACTACTGATCTTGCCGGCAGTCTTCTGTTCTGATACTCCGCAGCATGAGCCCACCAGGAGCGCTGCTAAGCAGGACCACGTGACCAAGATGTTCATATTATATAATATTGCAAGAGTTTATCCCAACAGGAGGATGCGTTCTATAACGTAAGATAGCAGGGAGGGTTCACAAACTATGCGTTCTATAACGTAGAATAGCAGGGAGGGTTCACAAATGATGAGTTCTATAACGTAGAATAGCAAGGGAGGGTTCATAAACTATGCGTTCTATAACGTAAGCTAGCAAGGGAGGGTTCACAAACCATGCGTTTTATAACGTAAGATAGCAAAGGAGAGTTCACAAACTATGCGTTCTATAACGTAAGATAGCAAAGGAAAGTTCACAAACTATGCGTTCTATAACGTAAGATAGCAGGGAGGGTTCACAAATGATGAGTTCTATAACGTAGAATAGCAAGGGAGGGTTCATAAACTATGCGTTCTATAACGTAAGCTAGGAAGGGAGGGTTCACAAACTATACGTTCTATAACGTAAGATAGCAAAGGAGAGTTCACAAACTATGCGTTCTATAACGTAAGAGCGTAAAGGAGGGTTCACAAACTGTGGTCTATAATGTAACATTGGGCGTTAGAATGGCTTCACAAACTATAATGTATTATTACAAAGGTTGGTTCACAAACTATTTGCTCTATAACGCAACATAAGGTACTATGGCGGTTTCCCAAACTATGTGCTCTATAACGCAACTTAGGATACTATGGCGGGTCCACAAACTTCGCTCTATAATGGAGCATTATTCGTTATGGCGGGTTGACAAACTATGCTTTCTACAACGTAACAACATCAATGTTGATGTTTCCTTAGCACGAATGTTCCATAGTAAAGCAGAACATAGCTTATATCCAAGTTTTCTCTTGTGTTCTTCACAAATATATGATGACAACACCCGCATATATGACCACAAGATGACTTCACCTCAGTTCAAGGTCGAGGTTCACTCTAACAAGCACACAAACAAAACACAATCACACGACAGCCAGTTTGGTTATGTTTGGCCACACGACGATTTTTATTCGTCGGTTAAAAGAGCCAATTAAAACATATCTATATAAAAATAAAATACACACTCTATCAATTAAAATCCTTTTCTTTGTAAAAACAAACAAAACAACAACGCCTGGTTTTATGAAAGCCATAAAAATTCCCAACTAGATTATTTTCTTAGAAACGCGACAACAAAATATGTCTATGACAGCGTTCACGAGATAAGACGTCCGTTCATTGTTTGTGCCCGGGACAGACAACTTGGAAACACACGTGTGGTTCGAATCATTCAAAACGTGTTTATCTGAAATAAATTCACAACTCAATCAGATACAAGAACTAGAATTTATCGATATAAATCATTTTAGGATAACTGAATTGAGTGATGGTATTTGAACTAAAATGTAATGATGTTATAATTGAAAAAATGCAACTATTTCGCATGGTGGAAATACATCATACCTTTAACTACTCTATTAACCTAAAGCATCTGTCTGTGACAGTGAAAGTTTTTCTTTGAAACTGTGTTTTATTAAAACAATTTCTATTCCAGAATAACTAAGGTAAGTGTACTGCCTATTCCGCCTAATTAAAAACATTATCTACGAGCTTAGTGATCTATTCCAAAATATCTTTAACTAGCAAATTCACGCTAATCTGTCAACAAACGCGTTTCGTTTGGTGTTTTTATAAATGAAGAGTAAAAGGGAAAGGGGGTGGGGGGATACAATTTTACTCCGAATATAGTTAGTATTGCCATCTATTAGACAGTCATGAAACCATTCTAACATATTTTATATTATGGTTAAAAGAGGTATCCGTCATATTTAAATTATTTTAAAAACTAAATCGTTTCCGGGTCCTTTTGAGGTTTGAGATATGAAATATTGAGTCCTTTTTTCTTTATTTTTGTGGTACACTATATTCCTTAAGCTTAATGTCAGTACTTGAGTAGCCATCCCACAGTTTATGAAAAAGATACAACAATCTTTGTAAGGAACTGTGCGCTTCACAGTTCCAGCGACGTGGTGTGTGACTGTTGTGCGCAAGCGCACATAGGTGGTGGGTGGGGAGGAAGCCGGTACTGCCAGGTAGAGAGAGCATTGTTTCTCTCGCAGTGCCGGCTCTGACGTGATGGCGGAAGGAAGTTGTTTTTTTACTGAGCGTGTGTTGTGCTCAAAAACCGTGTACCATATTATTGAATGTGATAAAGTGTAGTTTATCATTAGTGAAATGTGGATTTCCCCTTTCACAGTGATGAATTAACGGTCTGAGTGTTGTGTCTGTTCTAGATTTAAGTTAGTTATTAAATCGTGCGAGACCGCCTCTATAGACTGACGGTCAGAGTTCCTGGCTACAGGTCCCGGGTTCGATTCCCGGTGCTCTCCAGATTTTATGTGAATCAGCGAGTCTGGAACGGGGTCAAATTCAATCTCGAAAGGACAAATGAGGAGCTACTCGGATAAAGAAGTGGCGGCTACGGTCCAGAAAACTGAGATTTATAGCGAGATTGTTCATAGTGCTGACCACATGACACACAGCAGTTGGTACTATCTTCGCCAACAGACGGCGGCCGCTTGGTCGAGTACGGGCTAACGTAATGGAGTATTATTAAAACATGTCCTAGTAAAATCAGTAGGTTCAAAACGTTAAATACCAGGAAAGAAATAATTCATCTCATCCAATAGAACGAGAACAAGATTTACAAATGAAGGCAGTCTTGTGCTCATTTCGGGGACTTTTACTAAAATAAGACTATTCCTTTTATTGGGGGGGGGGGTGTTAAATTCTCTTTCTGAACGGACTGATTATCTCAGCGCACGACAATTTCTATGAGCGATAGCGGAAGGGCCTACCAATTTTGCCGGTAAAGATATTTTCACCTATCTTTCAGGGTTATTTACAAGCCACAATCGACAATCGACATGGGACTCTCCGAAGAAATTTATGCTACTGATTGTTATCGCTAAATAAGAATCTGTCGACCCCGGTTTGGTTTGAACCCACGAACATCGGGTCCTTAGGCAAGCACTTTACCCCGAGACCATTTCTTTTCGTGCCCTGACCCGGCTTCGCCTTGTACCGTCAGAAGTTCCTGACCCGATTAGGACGGATATTCGCGCTAGTTCCAACGTTACCTGATAGAGAGGGCGGTATTATGTCGCTAGTAGACAATTTCTCTCTAATAATAAAGAACAGTACGTTATACAGATGGAAAAATTCAAGAACAAAACAATAATTTTGTGCAAATTATGACTACTACTAGAGTCATTTAATAATTTATGATTTTTGTTTCAATTTCTTATCTTAAAAAAAATCGCCGAATAAAAGGTAAATACATTCAAATGGGAGATCCTATCTTGACTTGCCGTGACGTCACATTTAGTCAAAGTCTTTAAACACACCACAGGCTAGAAACGTGTTCTCCTGACCGAGTCAGGCCTCCCATCCTTGGACAGCCGTATCCGCGGACTGGCGGATAGATCTTTCAGTCGGCCGCAGCTAACCAGCTCCAATCGGATCGTCCGGGGCATCGGCGATTACGACGCTCCTGCCCATCCCTACCGGCGAATAAGGGACGGCGTCGTGAACCCCTTTGTCGACGTCAGAAGGTGACCTAGGAGTCGAATCAGGGGATTCGTGACCCCCTTCTAGCCGTGTGAGACTGGGGG
>CABFOW010002399.1:49426-75644 GCA_902141385.1 Timema californicum
TCTCACAATCACCCTACCATTACACATTAGCGTAAGTGCGTATAACCCGAACGGGTAGTAAGACGCAGTGCTAATAATAATAAGGAAGATTGAGTTTAAAGGAAATGCACCCGCATTTGTTTGTAAGACAAATGGAAAATCACCCTCAGTGCACCCAACCGGGATCGATACCAGACCTCCCTGTCTTCGGCAGTCTAGTCTAACATGAGAGTAGCGCCTAAGACCACGCGGCCAGCGAAGCGGGTTTGGTTCCCTGTTAATAACAGTGTGATGCTATTAATGATTATACACACCCACGACCTATAAAATAACTTATAGAATATACAAAACAACCAGTTCCCTGGACATTAATCCATCACTGTAAAATGGGAACTTTCACTTGGTCGATCCCGGGACCTTTATATCTCTAAGCAGATGTGCTAACAACCGAGCTAAAGTGTCAGCAAACAGAGGCAGACGTGGATTAAACCAACAGCTTGGAACACGAGGGACCATCCTTAAATTACGGCCTTTTCCCATGATTGTCAACCCCCACCCCGCTCCTGCGTCCTTTCGTAAGGGCTCGTTAGATTTTCCAACCCCCCTTCATACTTTTTTTTAGATTTAATACATTAAATTATTTTAATTCTTTTAATATTTTTATTACTATCAAAATTGGAAAGTCAGTTTTCATGTGTACTGTAAATTACTATCGACGAGTAAAATATTAACTGTATAGTTCAATTAGCTCTGTAAAACAGTGAAAATTAGTAATTAAAGTAAAGTTAATCAATGAATGAAAATGAAACATTTTAGAATTGTCTGTTTTTATTTTGTTTTACCATAAACATTAATAAAAAGCCTAAAGCTTGATTCACACGTTCACTGAATCTAGAGTTCTAATCTGCCTCAGTGGCACAGCAATTCACACGCTATATTTTGACCCATGATGCATTGCAACAATAACTTAAAGCAGCTGATTATAAACATATTTTAGACTCCAAAGGAATGGATGGTTCTAGAAGAAGGGAAATATTGGTCTTCACCTAGGCCCACAATATACTCCTGCCCGACTCTAGAGGTCCCAACAAGTCCACCACAAGTATGGAGGACCTTGGTTCAACTCAAGGTTGTGTTGACTAAGGTAATAATTTCACACAAGTGCATCTTGTTATTCTATAATGTTTGAACACGTGTCCTGAGTGTGTTGAGATGTGATCGTGATGTAAGGGTGGTTTCTGTCACCAACCCCCAGTTATTATTGTAACTTACCAAATGATCTATTCCAAACATAATTAATATTATATTTAATTTAAAATAATTAAGTTACTATCACAAAACTTTGTGATTGTTGAATCTGGAATTTTACTTTCTAATCAAAGTGAAGACAAGGTTTTCAAAGCTTTCCACACCCCTATATTTCGAGAACATTTTTGACGGTTGTAAAATGTTGCATAGTTTTTTTAATTTCTTTTTAATTTTTTTAATTTTTATTCATGTTCCCGCGTGTAGACTCGCTTTAATGTGGCTCCATCTTGTGTAAAATGAGTGACAGTCGCAGGTTAGCATCGGGGAATCTAAGAGATGAACAAATTATAGTTAAAATACTTTATTATCTCTATACAATTTTACAGTGTATAATATTTTTATCCAAAATTAAACGTTTTTTTAAGCAATTTAACTTCTTCTAATCTTTGGAAATATCTCATGTTATTTGATGTGATAGAAAAAAGGGCGTGCACATCTCTATTGAAATCCAAATAGTTGAACTAGTTTTTATTCCCTCTATACAATATAAAATAGTTGTACATGTGACAGAAAATGAGGCCTGTTAATGTTAGCTGCTCCTATATGTCTCGTAAACACCAACCCTCCCATGCAACCCGAGAAAGGGTGTACAATAGATAATATGCCCTTGGAAAACTATACCAAGGCAAAACTATCCATCTTATGACAAACTATCACATTATACATATATCACAAGGTACAGCTGCATCAAATTACACTTGTCTTATCAGTACCAGCATAACTAATTAATTATAGCTTGTAAAATATAAACAATATAAACACTTTCCCCACATGTGCCTAGTCAGTTATAAAACCACCAGCCCCACGTTGGGCACCATTTCTAACTAGTTCAACTTCTCCTCTAGATCTTGTCCACAGCATCCAATGGGTTCGGTAGAGCTTCTCGAGGTTAATTAATTATGGTGGGGATGGAGAATATAGTCGTATAAAAAGATTGAATTTGATGAGGTTGATTCGAAATTTATATTTTGGAGAAACGTTAATATTAACAAACATTTTATTACATTTAAAACACTAGTTACATATGAAAAGAAAAAGGTTAGTTAGTACTTGAAGCTAAATATAGTGTTAATGGTGTGATAATTTAGTCACATGGTGGTCTCCCTTTTCTTCCACCAGTCTCTAAACACCCTAAAGCCAACACGAAAAGAACGACTATTCGTTTAGTACCTCTTAGTACGTTTTCCTAGCTCACAGGCTAATCAGCAAGTGTCTTGCATCTAACACTTCCCTTCTTATTATTATCAAAAACAGACACTACCATCTGATGTGCTGATTGGCTAGTGGTTCACACCAAACCTCCCCTTTCCCCTGTGAAGCCACACGTGCATCTCACAGCTTCTGAATACAGATAAAATAAAATAGCACGATGCTTAAAAATGAAAGGTAAACGTAATAAATTTAGATTACATTATAATTTCTACAAAGACTTTACAAGAATGAGAACTACTATATTTAAAAGTTAAAGGCCTAAAAATGAAGTTAATGAATTGAAATTTAAAAAATATATTGCTTACAACTTTAATTATGATTTCAACAGCTTATAATTAACATAAAACCCCACACTTTCTAATAATTAAACATTTAAACTGACTAATTTAGTAATATAGAGATTAAATTAAGCCTAGAAAAGAATAATAAATTGAGAATGCTGAAGGCTATTTATTAAAATTAGCATGATTGGAAAACAATTATGTACTATAAGTGTAGTACTCTCAGTAACTCGATAATGTTAACATGATTTCAAATAAACTTAAGGAGGTTGGGTGGTGGGAGGGGGGAGGAAGATTTTGTAAAGCTATATATAAGATGTTATTAAATGTCTTTGAATATTATAAGTACTGGGCACTTCCAAGCCTATTACAACCATAGTGAATTTGGTGATTTTAAGAATGGTATTAAATTAACAAAATAAAAAATGGCATATATATATATGAAATGGATGGCCAAGAGACAAGGGCCTATAACCCCAACCACTTTAAACACATCACCCTAATAAAAACTCTCTCATAAAGTAGGAAAAGGCCTGCCAACTGAATATGTAGCACTTAGGACGTTCAATTGGCAAGTCTCTCACCTTTAGTGACTTGCCGTTAGCAACCTTTTTATTTAGTTTACAGATGTGTAGTATTTTGTAAGACGTGGTTAGATGTTATAGACAAATGTGTGGTAAAGAGAAACATTAAGAGTTTTAAGAATAACATGACTTGGTGTATGGACGTTGTTGAAGCGAAGGGAATATGCAAGGTCAGGGAAGTGTGGAGAAAGTTAGTGAGGATGGATTAAGCAAGGAGGAGTTGTTTTTTAAGCTCTATGGAGTTTCTAGCCCACTCTGTAAAGGAACAGCGTGATTAGGTATGTTTGTATGTATTTTTACATTTTATAAGTATCCAAAGCATACTCAAGAGGATAATAAAAATAGAAATAATTATAAAAAGTGTATATGTTAATAATTAATAGTGGGCAGCCATTACGTTGCTATCTATCCATGGTCCTGACCATCACTTGGATAGATACTTCTTGTGTTCCAGGAAGTACCGCTCCCTCCAGTCAGAGACTGAAAAAAAATTTATAAAAATACAAACTATTTTTTTTTTTGGCCATAGCCAATTTAAACATGACAAAGAGTTCGGAGAGAGGGGGGAAAATTCAAACTAAATAATGTAAAGAATTATTTGAGGATTAAATAATTTTTCAATACAATAATATTCAAGATTCAAGGATTTAAAAAAGTTTCAAATTCAAAATTTATAAATGTAAACTGTATTGAGCCAAAAATAGGTAACCACCTGAAAATGTAGTAATTTTACAAGGAGAAAAAAATACCTGCATAAAAATTCAATATCAGTAAGTCAACTTCTTATTAATGCTGCAATTGGCACATTTTCTAAACTATATCAATCTCTAATAAAATTCCAATCATTATATTTAAAATACATGGTACTGTCGGGGGATCAAAAAAATTCCGTCATTAAGAGGTGTCCGTTATTTGGAAAAATATTTTTTTTTTAAATCATACTTCTTGAACACAGTTAAATCTATATGAACCTATATAATTTAAATATGAAATAATACAATCGAAGCAACAAAGTGACAAGCCACGTAACTCCAATTGTTCATCAAAGCAATTTTTAACTTTTAAAAATTCTATGATTATTATTAACTTACTGATTTAATAGTATTCATATTAAGTTATAATACAATTAAATGTGTTATCTCCCTACTCTACCAATAAAATTAGTTAAAGCGTTTTGCTAAATTGATAAATTTTGTACTTTTAATGCATAAGACCCATTTTTATGTGGCTTGTCATAAATAATTTAGCAACTTTTTAAAACTTTGATAAACACATTATTTCATGAAAATGAAATATTTATTGTTGTTAATACAGTAACCAATTATCTTACTTAATGGTACTCAAACATTTATTTTGTTACATTTATTTCAGTACTATAAGAAACAAGATTAACTTTATTTGTATGTTCAGTTAAACTACTAAATTGGTGAACTATTACTAATTATTATCTCAATATCACTTTCATCATCAACTTCATCAGTGGTAACAAGCCCATTGAAATAATCATAGTGGAATGCTCTTCACATCTTGAAGTTTCTTCATCGGGTGTACTAAAAAAAAACTCTGGTATCCAACAGACTTCATGACAAAGATGGCTCATTATCAGCCCATCGGGCGGCAACGATTCTCATTTATGTTTTATGTTTAGTGCTAGTACTCGAGAGCCCCTCGTTCTGGTGTCTACTTATAATATTCCATGTGATTCTTGCTTTTATGTCTATATGTATATGGATTTTTACAAAAATAAAATTTCTTGCAAACAAAACAAAACATGCAAACTATTTAAAACTACCCCTCATTTATTAGAATTTTAAAAAATAAATTAAAAATCCAACTATAACAATCTGTCTTTACATTTAGTACTTACTGTATACTGCAATTACTATAAATACACACTTATTTCACAAACATTTTAATCAAAACTTTTGACCCATATATTTTTTGAAAATTTTATTTATTTATTATAAAAATTAAATGATAACCTTGGAGTTGTGGGTGGGGCCCCTTTGTCTTCTGGTAACCAATATTTTTAGACCTAGTCCACCACTGTAACCATCTCGGCTAAAATATGTTGGTTGTAGTTACAATGCTGTATTATTATTTTTTACTAGCTGTAACTTATTAGTGATTTATTCTTTAGAAATTCACCATTTTAAAATTGCCACACATTTTCTATCGAGTTCAAGTTAGGAGAGTTGCCTGACCCATTATTTTAAACAATATAATTTGCAATACTATTTTAAGGCAACAATGTTTCTAATTACTTTGAATATGTCTGATTAAAAATGGTTGAATTTTTTATATGGAAGAAGGTACTGAAAAGGTGAATAGAAACATATAAAAGGGCATGCACACAATATGGCTTTTACAATGAAAAGAACAACGAAGCTCACTCTTTACAGGGATGTCATTGCATAAAGAGATAATGACTGCCTCTTGAAGAAAATCGATTGTTTTCACCCAATCCCCCGACCTAGGTTTCATTCTACCAGAACTCATCAAGAGAAAGTGGGAAACGCACAACACAACTTCTTAAAAGAGGAAACCAAAAACCACAAAAGGGAGAAAAATTGTTGAATTGTAATGCATATGTTAATACAACATATTATAATAAATAAGGGAAAATGCATCTCTCCATTATCTGAGGGGTGGGCTAATAAGCGTCCAGGGATTGTATAGATACATTATATTTATTCTTTTGTTCAAGATTTTCCCCCGAGATTCAGATTCAAATTTCGAGATTTGTAGGTAAAATAAAGATTTTGATTCGTAAAATAGTATATTCAACCTAACTATGGTATTTAATGAGTCCAAGTTTGACTTGGGAGTTTTCTGAGCTCGCTCAAGCTTGATTTTGACTGAATAATATTAAGAGATCCCCTGCCCCCTGTCTATGCTTACTAACGCTGGGTACTAGAATTCTACAGCCCCCCCCCCCTCCCCTTCTAGACCATGTTTCTCTTCAAGTCCCAGTCAAATGGGTTTAAATATGAACAATATCAGGGATGGTAAGAACTCAAGAACCTTTTTCTTTAATTGCCAAATATTAATGAGTTTTATTTTCAAACAATGAACCAAGCTTCTTTTAGGTTTAAAATATGGCCTCAGAAGGGAAGCGAGTCTCTAAACTCAACAAACCAGAGAGTTTATTGGCAAGACTCAAGCCTCACCTTATTTCATCGTTGGCCGACTACGTGGTGCGTCTCAGATTGAAAACTTGACCATCATGTGGGGTCACACAAGGTGATATTCAGCAGAGGTCATCATCACAGACAATTTCAAATACACAAACACATTTTTAAAGTATATACACAAGGACATGCAGGGTTTCAGATTTCAGGAAAAGTATGTCTACTTTTTTAATCTATTTTTAGGTTTTTCAAAAACAGGAGGTAGCGTGATTTGTGTCCATTGTTTTGCCACATTATGATTCATGTTTTACAGTTTCGGATTTTTCTCGTAAAAAAGGCATGCTCCATAGGCCAAAACTACATGACCCTATGTATAACTCTGGTCACATAATCAGTGTGTTGACCTCCTGGCAAAAATAATTTCAAAATTCTAAGAAATTTTGGGGCAACTACAACACTTTATTAATTATTTGTGTGTGTGTGTGTGTATGTGTGTGTGTAAAGTCCATACATGAATCTAATATATTAATCCACAAATCCAAATTTGAATATTTTTTGTTAGTTGTTTTAAGCTTGAAACTATATTATAGCCCTAGGGGTGTGCAAAGCTTCGACTTGGCTACCAAATTTAAAAAAAATATCAGCTTTGACTTCACTTCGAAAATAATTCTGGCTTTGAAGCTTCGTCAATAAAATATTGACAGCTTAAAATACTCAATTTATGGTCAATTATTACCATTTATAAGTTGTAATATTGCTTGATTTATTAGATTAAAATGAAATATCAGTATCAATAAGTACAATAAAACATTTGCTAAGTAATTTCAATAAATAAAGTTTCATAAACAGCCATATAATATATTTTTCTAGCGTTTAAAAAACTAACAAAAAAATATTTGAACTTCGATTCAGCTTCGAGAATATTTCATGTATTTAATTCGAGTTCACTTCGAATTGAAAAACTGTACTTCGCACACCCCTATGTAACACTAATGAAAGATGGCCCTGAATATGAGATGAACCAGAATGGGTCAGTAGTAGAGCAGTGGTGTGCAAAGCCAAAAGTCCCAGGTTCAATTCCTGTGTCCAGGTTGTCATTTTACATGAATTTTATTTGATTAGTCTATCAGGAGTTAGAACTATTCCTGTGATTAACCATCATGTACCAGTTTGTACACATCAATTAATATTATACCCGCCTCGGTGGTGTAGTTGGCTAACACGCTGGTCGTGTTGAGCCCGACTGCTGAGGACGGGGAGATCGAGGTTCGAATCTCGGTCGGGTGAACTGGGGGTGGTTTTTCCTAAATGGTTTTACACTCTCCTTCCACGCAAATGCGGGTTCGCTTCCTCTAATTCAACCTCCCCCATTCCTAATCTATTAGAGTAATTAGTACTTAAAGCGTATAACCCGAACAGGTAGTAAGACGCGGTGCTAAATATTATTATTAATTAATATTATATTGAACTTGTTTGTATAACTTTGCACTAAAATAATTTATAGTAAAAAAATTAATTATTGCTTTATGGCAGCTTGGGAGTGTAGAAACACTGTACAATAATGTAAAGCAGATGACAGTGAAGAAAGAAGTGTGTTTATCCCCATCTGGTCTTAACCTAACTATCCTTTCAGGTTGGCTTCCTTCACTATCACTTACTTTACATTAGTGTAGGAAATAAATAATTTAGAAAATTATTTTATTAGACAACTATTTGTAATAATTCATTTCAATCTGATAAAGTTGTGTTAATTACTTCAGAATTTTCAAATGAATATTAATTTATATGTACCCTTTGTCTACCCTGTAAGGTACCAAACTTACCTTACATTATTACACTATGGTGTAGCTTATAAGATAAGGTCATATAGTTGAAGTTTTGAAGCTATGCACACCCTAAAATTATGTTGTGTTAAACCACGAGTAGTAATCAAAATAGCTATAAAAAATTTTAGGTAACCCAGATTCAAAATTTTTATTTTTTTCAAATTCTGTTATCTTGAATATCCTTTGAGATTCAATGGATCTGAAACGCCAGTCCTGGTATCCACCTGCGGGTAAGGGTGGAAGGTGTTGTCACTGTCGTTGAGCTGGAGCCCCTGGGAGAAGGCAGCATTGTAGACCACAGACTGGGGGTAGGCTACTGCATGAACAACAGAACACACCCTCACTGGTAGCTGTCGAACATTTCATAGCAGTAGTGGTGTTTGGTGGACGACCATGAGGTGCAAGTTTCCCCTGGTACGACCACCATCTGCTTACACATTTTAACAACCTCCACTCCCTTCTTGGTGACCAGTGACCACTTGTACTGTTGCAGAAACAAGAGCTTCATAAACCATCATTGAGATGCTGGCTGGAGTCATGAATGACTAATGAGACAATGGGGGGAGTAATGAGTAAATAATGATACAATGGTTGGAGTCATGGGTAAATAATGACATTGGTTGGAGTCATGAATGAATAATGAGACAATGGGTGGAGTTATGAGTAAATAATGACATTGGTTGGAGTCATGAGTGACTAATGAGATGTTGGGTGGGGTCATGGGTAAATAATGACATTGGTTGGAGTCGTGAATGAATAATGAGACAATGGGTGGAGTTATGAGTAAATAATGACATTGGTTGGAGTCATGAGTGACTAATGAAATGTTGGGTGGGGTCATGGGTAAATAATGACATTGGTTGGAGTCGTGAATGAATAATGAGACAATGGGTGGAGTTATGAGTAAATAATGACATTGGTTGGAGTCATGAGTGACTAATGAGATGTTGAGTGGAGTCATGGGTAAATTATAATGATAAACTTGTTGGAGTCACAAGTGACTAATGAGACACTATTTGGAGTCACGAGTAAATAATGAGAGACTGGTTGGAGTCAACTACATAGGCCTAGGCTGTATCCGAATAGTCAAGTACACTTGACTTGATAATTTTACATTTCTCGCTGTTTTCATAGTGAAGACTGCATCAAACTATTTGAACAGCAACACACTTGGACCCAGTGCTGCTTCCTACCGAATAATTTGTGTAAGTCGGTGCTCAACAGACGAAACGATAATACTAAAACAATTGCCAGTCAAACACCGCACTAACGCCACATGGCTCGTAGCGTTCGTATCCATAGTTACCAACGCCACGAGAAGACTGCATCGGTCTAGTCCGCGACTATTCGGACAGATCTACACTTGGTCACGTGATTGCCAAGGCAGCTATCAACGCCACGAGCCAACGCGACGTCGCATAAGTAGACTATTCGGATACAGCCCTAGATGTTAGCTTAAATACCAAATATACATACCTATTCAGCGTCTCTGTTTTTCATTTCCTCCTATCCTTTTCATGACGTGCGTCAAGAAGCGCCTGTATAAAGGGGCCCTCAAGTACATTCCAAATTCAAAATATTATGATAACGTCTAAAAAAAACTCAAAACACATATTAAAGTACACCAAACTCGAAGCTTGAAAGTTGAAAGTGCAGTGCATAAAATAGTACAAAATTAAAATTAAAACTCAACCAGGGTTGCCACTTTCCAGACTAATTCAAAGAAATTCCCAAACCAACTTTAAAATATATTTTTTTAAGGTTTCAAGAAGATGTAGAAAGATTTAAGTTAACTTGAGATTGACAAAGGTTATGAAGATGACTATATTTAATCATAAATAATTGATTAGACACTATCAAAATATAAATACTAAATATACAACTTCAATGAATTTACAAGAATGGTTATTGAGAGTGGATTGGAGGGTAAAATAAGAAAAGGACGTTCATGACTACGGTATAAGAAAAAGTTTATTGGTAGACACCTAATATTGAGAACAGTAATTGCAGTCAGCTAAAGACAATATGGAGTATAAGGAGAGTAGCTACCTACAGTTCTGTGGTTTCAATATTAAATAAGAACTATTTACTTTGTAATTCTGCTTTGGTTTCACTTGATATTGATGAATAGCCCTTTATATATGGTCCAGTTTTTGTATACTCCATTCACGGTAGGAATTACTCTCTGAAAGGTCCTTTTTCCTACCAATATCCTACTATTTAATAGATTTTATGTAGGGAAAAGGGCCTTTCAGAAAACAATTCTTACCGTGAACAGACTTTACAGATATCTTCCAACACATGCCCAAATTATCAAATCCCTAATCTTCTCAGTCTAGAATCAAACTAGAAACGTCTACCTATTTGTTTCTTCCCCTACCCCAATCATTCTACCATTACATTTTTCTTTAATACTCTTACGATTTCTATCTATTTCTTTCTACTTAACTATTCGTCGGTAACGTAAACAGAAAATATCTTCTCCTTAAAAAAATATTATGTTTCCCTATGATAATAAATATGTTTCACAAGAAATTTAAAAATATTTATAAGTAGAATATCACATGTTATTTTCTTATATAATACATTCTAAATGTTTGAAGTAATATACCACAAGATTGTACGCACTGTAGGGAAAATTAGTAGAGCAACGCGATGAAAATAGCGAGGATAACAACGTTATATGTAACAAGAATTTGGCAGATTCTTGGGAGAGACTTTAATAATTCGGTCACCAACAAAGGAAAACATTTAATCTCGCGAGCTGCGTTACGGATGGACGGTAATGGATGTCCCAACAGGAGGATGGGTCTATACCAACGGTTGTCGCCGGCAAGATATTTAAATACGGGAGACAGCCCCATCGACGAAATGGGACAAACGGGTCGCCATGGAGGTGACTCGGCTGATTATTATTTCGGTTCCAACGAAGATGAAACGCCTCACCCCCGTCCTAGCACTGTCGAAGATGAGGTACACATTAAAAATCTGCTGAGAGAAATCCTAACTTACAGAGAGAGTAATGTCAGCAATTGGATTATAGAGGTAAGTTATGGATATTATTTTTGGTTGATGAAAAGTTGATTTTATTGTTGTTAAATATATCAATGAGACGCGAAACTCGACTGGTTTCAATACACTGTTTTCATAAGTGTCAGCTCTGGACTGTGTCAGTTACTATCTTGTGTCTGACACATGGCAAGGTGAAGTGTCTGACCTCTTGTCGGTTACTATCTTGTGCCTGACACATGGCAAGGTGAAGTGTCTGACCTCTTGTCAGTTACTATCTTGTGTCTGACACATGGCAAGGTGAAGCGTTTGACCTTTATCAGTTATTGTCTTACCCACCTCGGTGGCGTAGTTGGCTAACGCGCTTGTCGTGTTCCGCTCAACCGCTGAGGACGGGGCAATCGAGGTTCGAATCTCGGTCGGGTGAACTGGGGAGGTTTTACCTAAATGGATTTCCACTCCCCCTCCACGCAAATGCGGGTTCACTTCCTCTAATTCAACCTTACCAATTCCTAATCCATCAGCGTAATTAGTACTTGAAGTGTATAACCCGAACGGGTAGTAAGACGCGGTGCTAAATAATAAAAAATTATAATTAGTTATTGTCTTGTGTCTTGACGCAGAGCAAAGTGAAGCGTCTGACCGCTGCATACAAGAGTCTTTTGAAACCTCACAAGGAAGGAATCTTGAAGGAGCTCTCTCGCAACCATGCTGTGGACCATCACCAGGTGCAGGCCACCGTGAGAACCCTCATTGGCTTGGAGGTTAGAAACACTCTTATTGGTACTTTACCTGTCTTTATGTTTTTACAACAACCTGATAGTCCTTTATCCAGGTATGTTAAAGTCATCTTCCTAATGGCTATCATACAATTCTAATATTGTACTGCTGGTGTAATGTTCCTCTTAAGTGTAAAGCTCAAATGGGTAGTAAGACGTGCTAAAATATAACGTTCCTCTAAAGACTCGCAGTCAGCTAGACTATGATCTTGGTACAGCACCACACCTAAGCTATCACTTTCTCTAGGATAGCCTTGACGAACGTCAAGTGTTGAAGGTGGAAGGGAGACTAAAGATGCATTTGACACCGCAGTACTCCTGGCTATTCATCCACCTCGGCCGACTGGAGAGAGGCGTCAAGTTTCTGGTTGACATGAGGACTGACGTGTTGGTGAGTCTCTCAAGCCTTAGTTTCACTCCGACCTGACTATTGACAAGCCTGCAGGAATGTGTTTATCCATCTTGGCCCTCAAACAAAGGGTTGAGGGCTCTTTCCCAACTGGCTGCACATAGTAGGGTTAGTTTATAAGCTTGTTTACCGTTCACTTTCCAGGCGAGTGCCCATCCTCTTGTCAAATACTTTGTGTAGTCTATATCAGGGCTGCTGCCATTGTATTTTAAAAGCCTTGATCTTAGCATAAAACAATCATATTAAACTTAATGATTTAAAACAAAAATATAGTATAAGACATAGGTATTTTAACTGTGACAATTTCTTAAATGATGCACCTTAATGATTTGGTCCAGTTAAGTTTATTAAAATACACTGAAACTCCCCATAACCCTTTTTGTTCATCATTAAACCGACCAAATTTATAAGACGGGAACATTTATCACCTTTGCCATGTTGTGCGTTTCCTCCACCATGTCACCCTATTCCATGTTGAGTTACCTTACTCCATGTTGTGTACTCTCATACATGCTGCTTCCCCTCCACCATGCCACATCACCTCCAACATGTCATCTCATGTCACATCACCTCAACCATGTCATCTAATGTCACATCACCTCAACCATGTCATCTCATGTCACATCGCCTCAACCATGTCATCTCATGTCACATCGCCTCAACCATGTCATCTCATGTCAACCTCAGCCATGTCATCTCATGTCACGTCACGTCACCTCCACCATGTCATGTCGCGTAACCTACAACATGTCACATACTCTACACCATGTCATGTCATGTCGCGTCACCTACACCATGTCATGTCATGTCATGTCATGTCACGTCACCTCAACCATGTCATCTCATGTCACGTCACCTCCACCATGTCATGTCGCGTAACCTACAACATGTCACATACTCTACACCATGTCATGTCGCGTCACCTACACCATGTCATGTCATGTCGCGTCACCTACACCATGTCATCTCATGTCACATCACCTCCACCATGTCATGTCGCGTCACCTACACCATGTCATTTCTCCTTTTATGTAATGGCAGGAGCTGATATCAGAGTTGGACTCTAAGGATCCTCACCTACTACCCTTGCAACAGCTCAACTCCACGTTGCGGGAAACTCTGTCCCTCTGGTTCTCTGTTGGGTTCCTCAACTTGGAGCGAGTCACTTGGAGGTCTCCCTGCGAGATGTTGCAGAAGGTTAGTTTCAGGACCATACAACTTCCTACTTAACCTAGGACAACATCACTTATCCACCCAATCCAAGAGCTTATCTCGCTGCAGAGCTGACAGTTGCTAAGGAAAGTTGTAATGAAACCTTGTCTTTGCTTCAGATCTCCGAGTATGAGGCGGTCCACCCTGTCCGCAACTGGACAGACCTCAAGAGGAGGGTGGGTCCATATCGACGATGTTTTGTCTACACCCACAGCAGCATGCCAGATGAACCGCTGGTTGTACTTCACACGGCGCTCAGTGACGATATTGTTGGCAGCATGAGTGGGATTGTATCTGCTGCTTCTCGTATGTCAGGTAGGATACTGGCACTTATGCCGAAGATCGTTGTGGGCACATTCCTTGTCACCTGAAAGGTCCTTTCATTACCCTTGTCTGATATTTGGTAGTTCAAATGATATCTCTTACACATATTAGTTAATATGGTTGGTTTATCAAGGTTATGCAGAGCATTGAAATATACACTTAGCTTTGGAATATTGACTTAGCTTCAACTTATCACCTTAGCTTCGAAATATCGACTTCGCTTAAAAATATTGACTTAAACCTTTAAATATTAACTAAGCCTCGAAAGTACTATCAACTTAGCTTTGAAGTAGGCCTATCAACTTAACCTCTAAATATCACCTTAGCTTCAAAATTTCGACCTAGCTTGAATTAACTTTGAAATATTGTTTAGCCTTGAATTATTAACTTAACTTAGAATTATCGACTTATCCTTGAAATATCAACAGCCTTGTAGCATAATAAAAATAATTTATGCAATTAAGTATTTTTTAGTGAATTTAACACATACAATTTAAATAAACAAGAACAAAATGATATTTTCCCATTTATAAAACTATTAACAAAAGATATTAAAACTTAGTTTGGCTTCAAGAACACCATTACAGTAGAGTCTTGGAAACTCGACCTAATATGGGTGAAGATGGTGTTGAGTTATTGAAACGTCGAGTTTTACGAATGAGCTTGTACAAGATGCATGTTTACTATGTCATGTTTACTAAACCAGGATGAAGCACGGTACCGTATCGAATATTATATGTACATCTGTACTGTACTTTTGTATGGTAAAGTAACAGTAATATACGTACAGTACAATATATTTCATGCAAATATAATGGTGTACATACATGCGTGTAATATACAGAAATGCAGTACAGTAATTGTATTAATTCGAATAACATGTTACTGAATTGAAAAACTAACAAAAACAGCATGTCTTGTAAAAACACCACAGCACGACTGTTCCACTCGAGTTAGACAAACAAACTGAGAGGTTATACAATTGAATGATCTTGGATTGTGATGACAGATGCCAACAACTGTGTGCACATGCGCATGTCGAGTTTCTGAGAGATTACTGTACTTAATATATTATTTTGATCTGGGTTTGCTTTGAAGTGAAAAAGTAGACTTTGTACACACCTACTATAAGCCCCCCAAAAATTTAGAACTATGATTAGACCAAGTTCCTACACCTTAGCTCGGCTAGTAGCGTGTCTGCCTACCGGGCTAAGAGTCTCTGGTTTGATTCTCGGCATGGTCAAAGAATGTATCATCGGTGAAATATGGGTTTACCCTTTCACATTAATAGATTACCGGCCGGAGACTCGTAAGGCATATGAAGCAACGACATGCCTACCAAGCCGTTAGATAAAAAAATATATGACTTGAATAAAAAAGTAACCCAGGCCACAAGCTGGAAACAGTAATGGATGGATGTAAGTCGGTATTAGACCAAATAAATTTGTGATTTGTCATGAAAATATTAATAGCTATCTAGTGTATTTAATTAAGTTTCGGGTGACCTGGCGGTCTAGAGGTAAGGTGTCAGACTTCTATGCTGGCGGCCGGGGTTCAATCCCCGGTCCCGGCACAGATCTATCTAATTACCAAACCCTTCCTTCACCTCTGACAAGACATCTTGTGAATGTGGGGAATGCCAGGCCTCCACCGTGGTTCGGATTCCACGTTAAACTGTAGGTCCTCCATTTCATCTCACAATCACCCTACCATTACACATTAGCGTAAGTGCGTACAACCCGAACGGGTAGTAAGACGCGGTGCTAATAATAATAATAATAATAATTAAGTTTAATTATTGGAACAATTTAGCCTACAGTTTATTAGTAAGAGTTTGTCTAACTTTGTTTCATTATGGACCTTCCTCTATCTGAATCTTTCTCACATCTCGTAGAAAGGTCGGTCAACAAGCCAGTTCTTTCGCCTCTGTTCCCCTCCCCTACAAAAAATAAATATAGAAAGTTGACTAAAACTTTAACTTTTTTTTTTTAAAGTTAATATAATAAAGGTCCTTTCCGTTCTTATAATGTTTCCAGTTGACTTGACAGCTAAATCTGACGTCATAAACTCGGAAGAAGAGAATCCTTCGTTGGTGAAGGCGGCCATCTTCTATTCCATCAGCTCTACACAGAAGGGTTTGCAGGTGAGTTTAGATATAGTAACCGCCCAGTTTGACACAGAAACAAAACTTTTTTTTTAGTTTCCCAAGCCGGTTCAAAGATCCAACATTTGAATTATCAAAAATTTTAAAGCATTTAACAAATATTCATTAAATGATATTATTTTCTCGCTGAGCTCTAACCATGTTTATAACTATGTTGTGATGATCTCCTCAAGGGAATAGAACTAGGGAACTACCTGATCAAGAGGGTGGTAAGAGAACTACAGGCAGAGTTCCCTTTGGTGGACCAGTTCTCAACGCTCTCACCCATACCAACATTCAGACTCTACCTGGTCGACAGGCTCAAGGCTGCAGAGAGAGGTGAGTATATGTTTACAGTTAAAACCCTGTGCCAACAAGCATTGACACTAGTTAAAACCCTGTGCCAACAAGCACCGACACTAGTTAAAACCCTGTGCCAACAAGCATTGACACTAGTTAAAACCCTGTGCCAACAAGCACTGACACTAGTTAAAACCCTGTGCCAACAAGCACTGACGCTAGTTAAGTCTTGTCATGTTCTGCAGGAGAGACGGAGCTGTTGACGTCCAATGAGCTGGACCAATTGCGACTCTTCCTGTCACCAGACAAAATCTGGTCAGAGTTAAGGAAGGTGCTCCACACCAACAGTTGGGTGGGAGAAGCGGGACTGATGTCAGCCTTAGAAGGGCCCCTAATGAGGCTGTGTGCCAGGTACCTCTATCTCGAAAAGCGAAGGGGGTACACTCTAGACAGCGTAGGTAAGTCACGACTACTTTTATAAATGAACACATTGTACTGGAAATAAAGTGTCTGGAGATTAATACCGATTCTTGTTATTACCGGCAGCGAACTTCCACCTGCGTAACGGGGCTGTGATGTGGCGACTGAACTGGCAAGCAGACCTGACTCCTCGGGGCCTTGGCAACTCTTGCGGCATCATGGTCAACTACAGGTGAGTAAATTCCAAGGACAGTGTTCATTGATCTAAGACCAGCATCACTGGAGATCACGGTCGTAATCTCAGTCTGTTGGTTTTTCACACAACCCCCACGCAAATACAGTATATTTAATTATAAATCCTATCTTCCTTGTCCCTATAAAATAAGCATAATTAATGTTTGCGTGTAACTCAAACTGGTAGCGAAAAAATAACATTGATCCAAGTACTTTCTAGGAGACCATGCTATAAGACATTTTCATCAACTCCTTAGCTTGAAGGTGACAAGACAGCTACAGTCCAATTCTCATAGGAAGAGCCTTATTTGACAGCTAGAAAAGTTACTAAATACTTTCATGTTATCTGCAGCTATCACTTTTATAGATATTATCAATATCTATAAACTAACATGAATATTAATCTTGTAAAATGTTATTAATGTTAACTGCAAAGAAAACATGTTTGTATTTTATATGTATATTAAAACAGGTTTTTCCTATCATTATTTTAGTCCTGAGATTGGATATTGCGGGGAAACAAACGTTTATTAACGTCCAAAGACAATTTTACCACCGTTTGTATGGATTATCTCACTCGAGGTCGTTCAGAGGAGAAATGGATGAATCATTTCGAACATCCTTACCGGTTGGAAGGACCGAAAAATTGAAAAACCTGGTCAAGCCAAGGAATTTTCTATTGGAAGTTCTCTATCCACCCTGTTTGTTTGTATTGATTATTTGATGTGATGTTGTGAAGGTTTTAACAAGACTTGTCCATTCTCACAGTTTTAGTCAAAGCATTGTTAATTTTTTTTTTAGTACCGTGTCTCACTACTTATTCAAGTTATACCTATATAGTACATACTCTAATGCAGGGATTCCCAACCGGTGTGACACGAAAAAGTTATAATAGTATCAAAGGTCCTGTCTAAGTGCGTTCACCCACTGTTTCTCCACTCTCCAGGTTTTTTTTTCTATGCATCTAATATTTCTTAAATTCAACCTTTACTCGAATACTTAGGCCTCCACCTTTCTAGGAAAAAAAATACTAACATTACAGATTATGATCAATCATGGTTAGTTCAGTCGCAATCAAATATTATTTGAAAATACTCGCTATATTTGAGAGTTGAAAAACTCAAAGATCCACTCTAAACGATAGTGTAGTGTTCTTATGTAATCACCTGAAAATTTCCGCAAGATCGAACCAATTTCCAACACTGAAGCAGGTTAAGCATGGTTATTGAATATTTGTCATGGCACTAGCAAGTTTTGGTAATAGATCCTGTAAAAAAAAAGTTTGGTCGCCTTAAAACTTTTCACTCTTACCAGATCAAGAATGATTGACTCGCCAACATTTTTAAAGGGATTTTGATTCAAATTTGAATGAGTTTTGAATTTAGTTTTAATATATATAAAAAAGGTGTTATTTGAATAATGCTAAAAAGTGTGGTTTTTGTCACCAAAGGCTCAGTAAAATATGTTGTGTGGGGTTCTATTGTTGCCTCGTCCCCTTGCAGGTATTTCCTAGACCAGCTGGAGAGCAACAGTAGAAGGTACCAAGAGGAACAGTACGTGACTGTGTCAGAACAGGTCCTGCGATTGGCTGCGGCCAGTATTGGGGAGCAGGCAGAGAAAGTCACCTCCAACCTGCGATTGGCTGTGGCCAGTATTGGGGAGCAGGCAGAGAAAGTCACCTCCAAGTTGTGACCAATATCAAGCCTCCAAGACTGACTCGACCCCAGGACTGTAAACTACCACTTAGTGATAGGAAACAAAACCCCAAAGGTGATAAAATTTAGGCTATGCCATGATTTGAAACCAGAACCCTTAGTTCATTTGGATGACACACTTCTGACCTAGCCAAGGTTGTTGGGCGCCCAAGTTATGACCAACCTTCTTGGTAAACACTTCAGGATTGATTCTAAGTGCGCCTACAGGTGTGGATGGCCCTTTACTTGAACAAACTGACAACAATTTACGACTATTATTTTGTGCTACATTTATTTGAGTGGAAAAATGACACTTGTACTCGGGATTCAAACCAGGGAATTTTGGGACAGTGGCAATGCTTGTCCCACCGAGATACCCGGGCCACTTTCGGGCACTCACTCTCACGTTTGTTGAGGTGAGATTATATTTAGAGAACAGCATCGTTGGGCACATGGATAATGGAGTTTGATCCGTCTGGTTTGAGCCATGTCAGGTTTTGTATCCCGGCCGGATGTGCCGAGGGGATTTCTCCTAAATTTGTGCAAATGTGGGTGTATTTTGCTTAAATATACCTTCACACGAGTGCAAAATGTGGGGGTAATAGGACATAAAGTATCTGATGGTGAGACACACTTAAAAGATGCATTTGTGTTGATGAATCTCCAGAGAGTAATAAGTTGCCTTCATGCTGCTAACTGAACATTAGTTTGTATTGTAATGTGATGCTCAAAATGGAGGAGGCCAAGAGGTGGATAATGGGAGTGAGGAGGAGTGTGGAGACGAATGGATTGGGCCGGTGTGGAGGAAGAACATAAGTAAATATAGAGGCTTATATCCGAGGCAGACCCTGCCAGTAGCAGGAAACTGTGCATGATGATGATGATGATGATGATGAAGGTTAAATAATAATATAGTCATTTTTTTTCAATAGGTTTATGTATATATGTATAGTCTAAACTACTTTTTGACATGGATTTTTCTTATTTCTAGGTCCTGGCTTTGATTCCAACCAGTATTTAAAGCGACTGAAATTAATCTACAATTTAAAACAATGGCGGCTGCTAAGGAGGATTTGGTGAAGGGGAAGGGAGGGGGGAGGGGGCAAAGGGAATTCATAATTGAGTTGGGTTAACATTTTTATATTCTTGAAGCGTGCAAGGCCTCGCCTTGCAGATGTATTTGTATTGGTCTCATTATGACTCTTGTGAAAGTTGATTACTTATTTTATCTTTATGGTTGTGTTAATGTAAATAAATTGACTAATTTATTTTATGTGTTGTTTACTTAACACGATAACTGTGTTCTCCTCGATAAATCCTGTACAGTGATCCATAGTCACTGTAATTGTGTTTGCTGCCACCGGACAAGGAGGGATTTAGAACACACATTTTGAAAAAATCTTACAATAGTCAATTTAACAATGAATTGGTGCCTCTTTACATAAAAAAAAAAGTCAAACCAAATATTATCTGTGAAAATATAAACACAAAACATATAAAAAGTTATATTTAGGTCAAAAAGGTCAAATTGATGGTTGTTTGTTGGATACTCTCCACTACTTTTAGGAGACGGGATGAGAAGGAAGGTGAAGTTTCAAGGAAATGCACACACATTTAGCTCAGAGAGCGGATTTTAAAAACCACCCATCGTGCTGTGATTCGAACCTTCCAGGACAGATCTAAGTGGAAAACACTCTCAGTGATATTAATTAAAATACAGCCAGCCCTTAACTGGATGTGAACTAGTGACTATCTCAGTCGAGTGAGAGCTGCGATATATATCTACTGACCAGAACAAGTGAAGACACTTTTAAGATTAGGTGTGAAACAACAAATTCATTATTTCATTTCTTATTTATTAAAAAAATTACATATTCTCTATTTAATTTGTGCCTTAATTAGTATTATTCTCTAATGTTTAATAACTGATTGTCTAAGATCTATTATAAAGCTTGTACCTGAAACATGAAATAATATATATTATTTGGAGAATACAAATTATGACCATTAATACAAACACATTGAGCCTAAGGGCCAGTTTCATAATCAAATTTAGTACGCCTCAAGTGCGGCGCTATACTAAGTACAAGACGACACCTACCTAAACTCGAATGGAATGGGCCAGTTACCTATGCGAGAACGGCCCATTCCATTCTAGTTTAGGTAGGTGTCGTCATGTACTTAGTGTAGCGCCGCACTTGAGGCGTACTAAATTCGACTATGAAACTGGCCCTAAGTTTCACATCGCGGAAATTGGTCCCTAAACTAATTCTCTTGCGTCGTGATTAATTGGGTTAGTAGGATACCAATTGATTAAACATGTACTTCAAATAATTTACCACATTGGCTTCACTTTGACCTGAGGTTTTTTAAGCCACTCAACGTCGTCCTGATTTTGGGGTACTTGAATGACTCGGATTAAAGATATTGCTAAAAGGAAAACCTCTTTTCGCTTTAAGGTATTTTGTTAGATTTGTAAGAAGGTACAGGAAAGGTGGATAGAAACACATAATAAAAGGAAAGAACACATGGCTTTTACAAAGAAAATAAGAACACAGTTCACACTTTATATGGCTGCCTCTTAATGTGTTTCTATTCACCTTTCCTCTACTTTCTTCTAAATATAATACAATGACCTTAAATTAAAGATTGTATTTACATCGAAAATTACTCTTTGAATTTGCTAAAAAAAAAATAACATTCCAATTTCATAAATAGATGAACGAGTTTCAAATAATTTTGATTTGTTTGAGGTATTTAATTTACACTTTTTGAACCGACATATCGGCACACGACTTATATACTATCTTAAATTTATAACAGATACAACAAACAGCCCTGACAGTTAATTAACACCACAGTAACAGACAGTTATTTAACACCACTCTTACTACCCGTTCGGGTTATACACTTTAAGTACTAATTACTCTAATGGATTAGGAATTGGGAAGGTTGAATTAGAGGAAGAGCGAGAACGGCCCATTCCATTCTAGTTTAGGTAGGTGTCGTCATGTACTTAGTGTAGCGCCGCACTTGAGGCGTACTAAATTCGACTATGAAACTGGCCCTAAGTTTCACATCGCGGAAATTGGTCCCTAAACTAATTCTCTTGCGTCGTGATTAATTGGGTTAGTAGGATACCAATTGATTAAACATGTACTTCAAATAATTTACCACATTGGCTTCACTTTGACCTGAGGTTTTTTAAGCCACTCAACGTCGTCCTGATTTTGGGGTACTTGAATGACTCGGATTAAAGATATTGCTAAAAGGAAAACCTCTTTTCGCTTTAAGGTATTTTGTTAGATTTGTAAGAAGGTACAGGAAAGGTGGATAGAAACACATAATAAAAGGAAAGAACACATGGCTTTTACAAAGAAAATAAGAACACAGTTCACACTTTATATGGCTGCCTCTTAATGTGTTTCTATTCACCTTTCCTCTACTTTCTTCTAAATATAATACAATGACCTTAAATTAAAGATTGTATTTACATCGAAAATTACTCTTTGAATTTGCTAAAAAAAAAATAACATTCCAATTTCATAAATAGATGAACGAGTTTCAAATAATTTTGATTTGTTTGAGGTATTTAATTTACACTTTTTGAACCGACATATCGGCACACGACTTATATACTATCTTAAATTTATAACAGATACAACAAACAGCCCTGACAGTTAATTAACACCACAGTAACAGACAGTTATTTAACACCACTCTTACTACCCGTTCGGGTTATACACTTTAAGTACTAATTACTCTAATGGATTAGGAATTGGGAAGGTTGAATTAGAGGAAGTGAACCAGAATTTGCATGGAGGGAGAGTGGAAAACCATTTAGGAAAAACCACCCCCAGTTCACCCGACAGATTCGAACCTTGATCTCCCCGTCCTCAGCAGTCGAGCTGTACGTTCTTTCATGAATAAAGTTAGCCTCAAGATCCACATTATTTCACAATGAGTTTCACAGTTGGGTTATATTTTGTGAAACACCCCCTCACTTCAGCAAGAGAAAATGTTTTCAAGGGTTAATTCTATTTATAAAACAATATTTATTTTGTTTTCTTCCCAAATAACTTGAGCCAATGATTTTCTTGACAATCTATTTGTACAGTAAAACATATTAAAAGAACCGGACAAGGACATATATTTGGTAAAGGAGAATAATACATGTATAGAAAACTAGGGCTCTGCGAGTACTTGTATTTCGATCTTGATCTTGAGCTTGTTGGTTATGTAACTTAAGCTTGATCGAAAATTTTGCAGGCTCGTCATTTTCGAGCTTCTACTTGATGTACTTAATAACCTATTTAAAAAAATAATAGTAAGCATAATATTTAATTGAGATAATATCAGCATTTCCACTTATAAATCATTCGGTCACTTAACAAATTGTTAAAAATTAATTTCAATTTTCACATAAATAATGTAATAGAGCTTTAAAACCACTTTCGATCGGTAACTTTATTCAATATTGTCGTCCATTTTGAATTAAACTTGATTGAAATTGATCCCTTGTATTGCCATGACAATGCAATGAAAATAAAAATAGCTAAGAAGATTACTAAATAATTGAATGATTTTTTTACTATAGTTACCTGGTCCCTTTCTAAAAATAGTAATTTATATTAAATTAAAAATAAAATATTAAAAATAAAATATCAAAAATATCTTATTAAATGTTTTCAAACAAAACTTGTATTAATAAATAAGTTTAGCTACAAAACTAGCTCTAGTTTAGTTACTATTTAGTTAAAGAATTAAGTTGGTTAACCTGTTTAAGATCAATGTTGATCTTATTTATTGAAATACACATTTTATCAAACATACCACATTTCTATTAAAAAGCACTTAATATTTCTAGCAAACAATATGAAATAGTATTTTTAATTTTAAAGTATTAGCATCAACTTTTAAAAGCATTAAAAATTAAATTGAAGTATATTTCCCAATAAAATAATGTCTTAACGAGAGCCCGTGCAATGCCCATGTTCACCTGTGCACAGAGGATGGAAATGGAACAGAAGACGTGATTATACACAATTACACTAAGGAATAACAAATGAAATACAAAACACTTCAAATTTTTAATTGTTGATGATTCTTACATTAACTTTTAATCAAGACATGTAGAAACACTCTACAATAATTTAAAGTAATTGATAGTGAAGGAAACCAACCTGAAAGAATAGTTGGGTTAGGCCTAGATACAAACACACTTCACTATTTTCTTTCTACACTTTCACACTTCCCACTTTTTCAAACTTCCACAGTTGCACATTGTTTTGAATTTTCGGAAATATTTATTTTTCATATGAAAAGACATGAATGAAAAAGTAATATTCCTGAAAATTCCAACTAATGTGCAACTTTCTAAGTTTTAAAGAAGTGAAAAGTTTAAGAAGAAATGAAGAGAGAAGTTTGTTCTTATCTAGGCCCTACCTCACTATCCTTTCAGGTTGGCTTCCTTCACTATCAATTACTTTACATCACTGTACAGTGTTTCTACACTGTCTTGTTATACATTATCTGAGCCATCATGCAATTATTCATTTTATAATTGTTAATTTAAGGACATTAAAATTATACTATTATTAGCACCGCGTCTTACTGCCCGTTCGGGTTGTACGCACTTACGCTAATGTGTAATGGTAGGGTGATTGTGAGATGAAATAGAGGACCTACAGTTTAACGTGGAATCCGAACCACGGTGGAGGCCTGGCATTTAATGTCTTTAAAGACATAAGTGTTGAAACCATTTTAATTATTTGTTTTTCTATTAGATTTTTATTTGAGTATTCTTGTTTTTTAAATTGTGTTTTATAAGTGTTATTTATAATTTAAAAACAGAAATATCCTTTATTTAACCTTTTTTTTTAAAAAGTATTTACTATTTATAAAAATGAATGCCACTTTTTAACATTTTAAAATTTTGAATAGGCCTATACTCAAACTCGGGAGCTTTTTAGAAATACTCGACTCGAATGAAAAAACCCAAGCTCGCAGACCCCTATAGAAAACCAATGGATATATATTTTCACTTTGTAAATTTCAAAATAAAGGAAAACAATGTTTTTTGGTTTAACTGTTCCATTGATTTGATTCACTATAGAATAATTTTTATGCAGCAACTATTTCTGTATTTTCCTTCAATCCCATCTCTGGATTGTTAAAGATAAATAATTGACAGCTAAACCACAAACACAGACAACAAACTCAATGTATTTGACAGTTGTTATAAATAAACCTATACAAACAATTTATTACCTATATTAATTTTAATGACTAAAAAGATATTTGTTAACCATTGGTGTCCCCAGGGTTCTTCACAAGAGGGAAAGACTAGGGTGTTACAAAGATATCAAGTACTTGAGAGTGCCGCCTCATACAGATTGAGCTGGCATGTTTTAATCCAGGGGTGGGAACCCTTTTGTCATTGGAAAACTGCGTGCCACTTCACCGATTCACAAGGCTGCACATTTCATGTACAGTAAATTTTGCCAAAATATAATAATAGTACCTCAACTAATTTTTAATTTTGGATTAAATTACACGCCTTTTAAAAATGTATAGTTTATAAACAATGAAGAGACAGAATTTAAGAACACTGGGGAAAAGGCTTCAGGCTTCATATCCCTGTTTTAATCTAAATTAAAAATCTCTTCACTGAAATAGATGCGGGTAGAAATCAATAAATGAGAAGTAACTTAGCATGACAACCAATTGATTCACTTCTGGAAATCTTGTTTTTATCTCCTCAAACAACCTATATTATAGTTTCCAGGGAATTAACCCAGGGGTGGGAAACCTGCGGCCTTTTGAAGTGTTGGATGCGACCTTTCCACATATTTGATCAATTACATATCTTCATTTTAAACTATGTATATTCTCTAACAGAATGTATTTAAATTATTTAAAATAAATCACTATCTTTAAAACATAATATAAAAAAACTCTGTTGCTGTCTATCTATCTATGGTTGGTGCACTATCGTATTTTGGCAAAACTTACTGTAGGGCTACTCGAAAAGCGTGGTTTTTTTGAGGTATCCATGAAATGACACGTGGTCTTCCATTGACAACTGGTTTCCTAGCCTTGGTCCAACCGATATAATTATAGTAAAATAAAAGTTGTGTTCAAAACGATGGTTCTCAGTTGAGATCTACAGAGGAGGGATTAACTAGTTAATCATCCCCTCCTGGTGGGGGCTGGGCTCCTCAACTCGGGAAATAAGCACCTGGGATTACACGTTCCACCCTTAGGCTTACTTTTACTAATAAATATTATATTTGGGAGAAGTTACAGGAATGGTGGATATAAACAAGTAAAAGGAACGATGAAAATTCGCCCCTATTCGACTGCCCCCTCCC